>JAYMTP010006469.1:0-12050 GCA_036897365.1 Geranium brycei | reverse complement strand
AGAATAAAATATTTCCATGATATTTTCGAGTGTAAAATATTTCCATAATATTTGTTATTTGGAAATAAATATTTTCGGAATAACTAGTTTTCGGAAATAATATATTTCCGAATATTTTTTTCGGAAATAAAAACGTGGTCAAATGACATTAAAAGGAAAAATCTATTAATTGAAAATTAAGAGAATATTCCGAGATATTCAGTCTTTTCCCCCAAGAAAGAAATTTGTAATTATTTCTTTCCCTTTTTCCATTTAGGTTTTGACTTTCCCTGAGCCTATACATACATAGTTTATGTAGAGACGAACACACAACGAAAAATACCTCAGCCGACTACCTCTCTCTAGTTCGTTCTTCCTTGATTCTCTCTATATCGCGGTTCTGAGTTCGCCTACGATCGACGTTGTATCCTGGAAGCAATTTGCCCATACGGGGTCAATATTGTCTTAAAGAAAGCGGATTACCGTGCCTCGCCGATAATCTTTTCTTCCTTCATCTGTCCAATACCGAATCACATTTCAAGTGATAGTTATAAAATATTCTATTTTATATGTTCGTCAGCTTCTATTTTCTTTCGCATATTTGATGTATACTTTTATTTAGGAATTGCGTTTATGGAATAACAACATATCTAACAAAAACATCATAAAAAACTAAACATACACTTTTTTGATGAAATTTTTTTATACTAGATTGTTCTATGGAGAACCTTTAACTCTTTTATCAGCATCTGAAAAGAAAACTCATGTATATACGAAACATTTTATATTATTACATGGGTGCCAGAATAATTTGATCTACCCGTCCTCGACTGGGGCAGGGAATGAATTTCCCGTTGGGTTTGAATTATTTTGTCATTCCTAATAATGTAAATGGAACTTTAAAAGAATCGATTTAGCATAAATGATGTGCAACAGTGGTTCATAGGTTGGGTGTTAAAAGAAACAGGTTTTTGTCTGGGCTTGTGTGGAGCAGGCTTGGGCTTAGTCTTGGGTCTTACAGGCTAGGCTGGTACAATATGGGCTTCACATTTTGGATTGAGAAACAGGCCCATTGTTGATGTAACAACAGCCCGTTGCCTCCTTTTGTTCTATAAGGATAGCATTTTTTTCAATAACATTCACTTGCAACTTGAAAAACAAAACGAACCAACATCTTTTTACCACCCAATCAGAGTTTTCAAATAGGATCAACATAAGTGAACTGACGATGATCATCATCATTCACCAGATACAGCAACAAAAGCACCAACTACAATGAGAAAATACACCAAAACCAGCCAAGAGTAGAGTGCTAATTGTTTTGTTGTTTCTCGGACATTCCCAACTCCAAGGACCCAGGTTTCTTTGCATCACCATCAGCATCAACAACACCTTCTCCTCCCTTGTTGTTCCTGTAAATGAAGTACAAGATCAGCTGCACCGCTCCCAGACCCGTCCCGAACCCATTTGGCACCTGCAAATTAAACACAACTCAACAGCCTCAGCCTCACCAACCAACAATTCAATGTTGAGATGAAATTCATCATACTCATATCAATTTGTTACACTTACAGCCACAAACGGGTCGCGGCCGAGCAACCCGTAAACGAACCAGGATGTGCCACAAAGAAACACAAAGAGTGACAAGAAGAAAGGCATGAACTCCACGCTCTTTGTTTTGATCACTGTCCTCTACACAATATCAAACACATGTAAAAATCAAATTTATTAACTTCACACAAACAAAAGAAACAATGTAGCTTCAACCATTAATGCATTAGGTGGATTCAGAGTGTGTGATGCATGATATTGTTCTCACATCAAATCAAATTCCCAAAAATGGCAATAAAGCAAAGTAATTGGACTCTGCTTGGTTCAGAAACAGACCCACATATCAACACCCACCAGCTTTCACATTCCCCAAATTAACCACTAACTTGAACAGCTGACAAAGGAGAAAATAGACAAATCATTAACAGGACAAGCTCAAGCACTCTATCCAATTCCAATCCATGTGACCCGAAACATCAGCAACAGTTACTTGAGTCATCCCAATCACAGATAATATATTTTAAGGAAATTGCAAAAAGTTGAACCAATTGTATGACATTTTGGAGAAAATGTAATGACATGTTGTTTTAATTTATTTTATAAAAATAATTTTTAACTGAAAAATTAAGTTATAAAATTGGATCATAAAGTTTTGATCAGAAGATAAAAAAAGAAAAATCTTTTTAAAATATTCAATTAAAAAATAATAATTTTTAATTTCAAGAACAATTTTGTTACTTTATAAAAATACCCTTTTTTGCTATTAAGGGTCAACTGTGTACAGCACCTTTTTGCGAGATATGGACAAGGGGCAAAAATAATATTTAGGTCATCAAATTAGCTCAATTTTGTGTTGGCACTGTTCTCAAGACACCGAGCACACGGCACTGCCCAAAAACCAGACGATCAGAGATTAGTGGTCCAGTAGCGAGAGATCGTGACTCACCATGATGGAGAGAGGCGAAGCGTACATGATGATGGAGAAGATGGTGGCGGCGAAGCCGCAGAAGAGCTTGCGGCCGTTCCCGTGGAGCGCGAAGAGCGAGACCAGGGCCACTCCGGCGAAGATGGTGAGGACCAGCGTCAGGAGCCCCAGGATCTTCCCCTTCTCCTTCTTCGGGGCGAAGGTGATGAAGATCACCACGTACACGAACTCGATCGCCGCTCCGGTGCCGTTGATCGTCGACACCAGGATGTTGTGCGGGGACACAAATGGCAGCCCGTACCTGCAAAAGCCAGATTCAGAGCACAAATTGGAGAAGATGGTGGAATTTTTCTTATTGACGGTTATACCCTCAAGGCGAGGATCAGTTTACACGGAAAAAAAAGTGAATCAGTAGAGTAGTCAGGGGTAAAATGGTCAAACTCGCAAAAAAGCAGATTCAAGTCCCAAACCAGAGCAACCAAGCAAGCACAAATCGAAGAAGATGGTGGCGTTTTTCTTATTTACGGTTATAACCTCACGATGCACATCATTTCACACGTGAAAACAGGTAAATGAGTAAAGTATCAGGGGTAAAATAGTCAAACTCGCAAAAAATAGCAGATTCAGATTCATATCCCAAAACAGAGCAACCAAGCACAAATCGAAGAAGATGGTGGGGTTTTTGTTTATTTACGGCTACATCCTCACGGTGCGTATCATGTAACACGGGAAAACAGGTAAATGAGTAAAGTAGTCAGGGGTAAAATAGTCAAATAAGCAGGGAGCAACAAAGCACAAATTGAAGAAGATGGTGGGATTTCTGTTTATTTCCGGTTATACCCTCACGGTGCGCATCGTTTAACACGGGAAAACAAGTGAATAAGTAAAGGAATCAAGGGTAAAATGGTCAAAATATCTGTGAGAGTCACGCATACCAAGCGGAGAGGAGGCAGTTGAGCAAGGTCATCACGTAGGGGATGCCTGAGAACTGCTCGGTCGACCTGTTGCCGATGATCCTCTTGAATGTGATCCTGAAAATTCAACACCAAAAAATCAATTCACACGATCAGAATCCAGAAACATGGAAAAATGAACTCGAAAAATCGAAAAAAAAACGAGGGAGATGGATCAGAACATACACTGGAGCCAAGAACAGGAACAAGGCCGTAGCATTTCCTGCAACAAGTTCATAACAAATAAACCATTAATCGAACCAAAAATCCACAACACGAACTCAAAAGATCAAAGAATAATCGATTGATGAAGATCGCAAAAACGAACCGAAAATTCCAAACAGAAAATGAGGAACATCATTCATCGTGACAGTCTCTGAAGAACACGAAAACGGACAGAGAAAAGAAAATCACAATCACAATCACAATCACAATCCACAGATCACGAACACCAAAAATCGCTCAAATGGGACGATCGATATGAGAGAAACCACACACACAAGCCACTGTTTATATAGAAAATGAGGAACGCAAGAAAAAAGAAGAGGAAATTTTTTTAATTTTTTTTTACAGCGCGAGAAAAAGGAAAATAACTGACAGTCACGATGTGTTGCACTAACAATTTCTCGCTCTCTCGTTCTTATCCGTACCCTTCGTTGTCGTGAACTGATTCCTCTCTCGCTCCTCACTTTCTCTCTCTAGCTGTGACTGTGCGTGACATAACTGCAATAAATGAAGCTCTAAATTTTGAAGATGAAGACAAAACATGGCTCGGTGAAAAAACTCCAAAATTATTTTACTTCCCGAGAATTTTTCAAATTGAAATGTAACTTTTACCTGTCCGAGATATTCTATAAGGTAGATTTTTTTTTTGACTGAGGTATGGTAAGCTTGGGTAGGGTTGGGAGATATGTATATCGATCTCGTTTGAAGTAAATTTGTTGAGTTGATATTTGATGCCAGTCGGGGTGAATAATCAGATTGTCCCAAATCGACACAATCAATGTATTTAAACTTTAAATACATTTGAAACATTCTATGTTCATACTGAAGTTTTATTTTAAATCTTAGTTATTATTTACAAAACTAAGGTTGATTCTCGTCTAAACCAAACATTCACTCAACCCGAACTCGAGAGCCTTTATGAGAAGGCTGATGGGCTCGAATGTTGGCTATTGATTAGGGAGACCAGACAATGGACCACTGTGTCAATGCAGCTTCTTTACACGACTGGGTATGAATATGGGTTTTGGATAATTTGCTTGGGTTGAATTTCATATCATTTTGGGTAGTTTTTTTTAGTACTCATTAAATTATCTCTATTTACTTCATGAATAGATGAGTGGTTGATAACCAAGTTAATGACAAATTATGTTGATTAGTATATACCCAAATAATTTAAGTAAATTAGGTAATTATTAATTTAAAAGTCAATTAATGGTATAATTTTTCAGAACTAATATCGGGTACATTTTATCCCTGGTTCTAACTTTATATATGTAATACGTTTGAGTCAATTTAATGACAACCGTAAGTAATTAATATTTTGATAGGTCTCAAATGAAACACCACAGCGGTTAACCGTCATATTATTTGTAGTGGGGTCGAGAGTTTGATTCTGCTGGAGAATGGCCGGGGAGGGTTTTATGAACATATAGGATTTGTAATGTAATTTTTTTTATAAAAAATATACTTCAACATAAACATGGGTATGGGCAAAAAAACATACTTTAATAGAAATACACATACAAGATTGTCAATATTAATTTCATATATATAATTAAACATGAAAAAGTAAATCAACAAGTCTAAAAATTAACTTAATCCAGTAAGAAAAACTAGTTTGGATATGTATAACGTCATAAATATCCAGAAAGTTTGATATTTGTGTTGAAACTAAACTGATTTTACGTTTCCTTCTCGAATATTTGAATTACTTGCAAGCCATTAATTAAAGTAAAAAATTGGACATTACAATAAGGTCCTGATTCCGTGTGCGTCTACGAATATGTGGCCGATTTTGTGTATTTTGATGATATTCTGGATTTGTCATGAGTTGTATCTATATGTGTGCATTTACTATTTTGACCCTTCATAGTTCCATGACAGAAAATACGACATGGGTCTGTTGCCCCTAAAACTTGTGCCCAATCATGTAATCACAACACCAGATGTGGACTTAGGCTGTGTATGGTATTTGTCGCATAAATAATGTATAGTGCATTATTAAATATCTAAACATGAATATTATAATCTATTTATGTATCTATAGCTTACATAAAGTCTTCGTGTCCCGTGAACGATTTAAAATATTTTGAGAGGAGGATGTTAAGACGATTTTCAATTTTTATTTTTTTTAAATTGGTTTTATTTAATATGTTAGTTAAATTTGAGTAACTTTTTGAGATTTGATAAGCTTATGAGTAGGTTGGCTTCAGATTTAATTTGTTTGATATGACTGTGCATGATTTTTAACTTTTAATTAGAATATACAGTGAAACTAGGAAAGTTAAAAAAGACCCGAACTTGAATATTCTTTTTCGAGACAAACACGAGTTTAAATATATTTGAATATAAGACGAACAATTTTTCGAGTCGAGTCACATTCTAGTTTGATTTTTGTTATGCAAGTCGATGTTAACAAATTTAGACTAAATTTGATTTGTTTACGCCACTAATTTTGAAATGAAGAAAATAGTAGTCACAAATAATAATTCGAGCTTAAATATGTAGTAGATTAATATAACATAAGCCGGAATGTTAACGTAGAAAATCATATATTTTTTGTTTAGTCACGTAAAATATATATGATTAATGGTGACAAATTTGCACTATATTAATGTTTTTTTCTTGAGAAGGGATAATTAATAAAAGTCACAAGTCTGGAAGCATTATTGAATTTTTATTTATTCCCGGCCAACTCTAAAGTTGGTCGGGAATATTTTACTTTTGCTGACCAACACGTGTTGGTCGAGAATACTGTCTTTTGCCGACCAACTTTGGATCCTATGAATATACGGATGGACAAACCCTGATTTTAGCTCCCAATCAAGATGTAAAAGAGCTGCCCTAGACGACAAATGGACATCCATGGTCGTTTAACAAAAACCATCTTAACAGTAAATAAACCATCTTAACGTTTAAGTAAAATACGACAGTTCGAAATAATGGGCTCCAAATGCGAGACAAAAAGGGAAGTCTGGAGCATATAACATACCATCGATTGACAATCCATTTCAACGATCATCCTACTCTCATTTTTTAAACCTGTCCAATATTATCCGTTCCGGAGACCCACATCTTCTACCGCCCAATATTCTTCTATCATGTTCATTAAATAGAGTATACAATTAAAATTTGAGATATTTTTCCAAAACTCCAGCATATTCAATATATAAGGGAGAGCGAAACAAAGTACACATGGAGATAATTAAACAAAAAGAAGGTAATTCAAAATGAGTTGGCCCAGTAATTAAGAATCTTTTTAAAATTTGTTGTCTGAACTCAGATCTAGGGTTTGAATATTTGTGTTTATTTCTTGTCGGGGAGAGATTGTGGATACGTAGAATAAAAATATGTTGTAATTATTCGAGATGTTAACATCCAGGTGATTGCTATCTATAATTAAAATCGTAATTTGTTTTTTTAGTTTATAACAAAGGTGTTATGTTATTAAATACAAATGTCATATTTAATCAAATAAATGAGTATAACTGCTGTGATAGTTGGACTTACAACTAAATTACACAATTAATGAGCGTAACTGTCATGGTACTCGCAATCACATATAAATAATTGTAACTATTTTTTTAATATTACTACTAGAGTGTCCTATTAGGACAATAACTGTACATATTATTTTTCTTGAAATGATTACAAAAATTTTAATCTATCCAAACACCTTCACGTCCTAGTGAGCCAACAAGGTTGGAAATCACAACGTAACATATGAAAGTGTCTCAAACCGCTGAAGTGTCTTATTAGATACACAATTATAACTGTTATGATAATTAAAGTTTGTAATTTTCTCAAACAGTAAAGTCAAATCAAAATATTTAATTAAATAACAAAGCATTTATCAATCTGAAAACACATATGTTATCCATGGGATACTAAAGACCAAATTTACTCAAATAATAAAAAAGGAATGTGTAACTAATATATGATAATTGCAATGACAAATGGATTCTATTCTAAACAAATAAATAAGTGTAACTGTTAAGATAATTGCAAATTTGCAATCACAAATAAATAATTTTAATTGTCATGATAAAAAAAAGTTTGTAGTTTTTTCCAAACAATAAAAAATTGTATTTTTTTTTTCATTTTCAGCTTCAATCATGCTTCCTACGTTTAGTCTACATATATTATATTGATAATATTTCTTATCTTTAAACTACAAAATAAACATAAAGTGATATAAAATGTAATAAAAATAATAAAATATTAAGAAAGTGAATGAGAATATGGAGCTCCCTAATATAGGGAGTCATGTGGATAACCCTATTAGAGTGTATTTTTTCTTTTTTCTTCTTTTTTTTTTCGCTCCTTCAAATAACTCTTTAGGTACGGTAAGAAGTTTCATGGGAAATGCTTTAACAAATATCAATAACTGAATATAACTACTATGATAATTGCACTAAAAAAAGAAATTATCATTATCACAAATAAATGAGTGTAATAGTTGTGGTAGTTGCAATTGCAAATAATGCTAAATTATTTAGTGTTATGGTGATTAAAACTGGTCACTTATTTTTAAGAGAACTTACTCACCTTCTCTAATTTTAGCTGATCATACTTAACTCTCATCAACTATAAACATGTTTTCTAGTCTCCTCTAAGTTTAAAAAAGTCTCACTTAACCCCTATTCGTTAAGTTTTCTTTTTTATAAAAAATTTGTTAACTTTTTGTTATATTAAAATTTGTAAATAAATAAAATTATTTTGAACATATTGTTTTCTATTTTTTTTAAATAAAGTAAATCTAATAGTTTTTTTAATTTATTTTAAATAAAAGATGTTAACAAATCTTTTTTTAAAATACTAACATATATTTTTATTCTTTTACAAGCAATTAGAAAAAATAAGATTAACTTTTTTTGTTTATTTTTAATTTTTTTTAATACAAGGCATTTTTATCATTTCAAAAAAATTTCAACATAATTTTAAAAAACATAACAGGAAAGGGTTAAGTGATATTTTTTTAAAACTTAAGAAGCCTAAAAACGTGTTTATAATTAAGTGGAGTTAAATGAGAATTAGTAAACTTAGGGGAGGTAAATGAGTTTTTCCCTTTTTTAAACACCAAAGTGAAAGCAAAATAGTTTGTTAAAGATTCTTCAAACAAAAAGTAGTTGGTTAAAAGAAAATCATGTTACAATCATATAAGCATATTGACGGCAGTCAAATGACGATCCTAATGGTTGAGACTTTAAGATATGTGACGAGTCATTAAAGGTACACGACGTAAAACAAAATCAATTATGCAATTTATTTTTCTTTTCACATTCATGTGAAAGAGATTTAGTCATTTTATCAAAATCCAGATAACTATCTTAAATTATATATTTTCAATTTATCGGCTCACATCTAACACCTCATTGTCCATTATCGTCACTCTCTCCTTCTTCAACAATATCGTCATGTTCCGACTATTTTTGTCGAAAACAAGCTCATCGAGGGTCACCTTCGGTTCATTATCCGTGTTAATTGTAATTATATATTTGTTTCATATATTCCCTATTCTCAATAGGTTTCCTATTCGTATTGTAACCCTAGGTACCTGTAGCCTATATATACTGTAATAGTCCCTTTGGACTAGTTATCAATTCAATAATACTCTTTGGTATTAACATGGTATCAGAGCAATTGGTCCAAACCTAATTGCTTTTTTTTTCTCCGCCTAAGTTGATCAACTCATCGTCAACAAGTGCAGCTTTTCTTTCACCACACACGATTGGCGATTAGCTCCGGTTTTGAGCTTCCTCTCTGCCATCATCTTGTGCCTTTGCTGTTGTCTTGCTACTCTTATCTGTCGACCAGCACCAGAAGGACAATAGCGTCGCCGCCTTTAGAGACCAGACGCGAACACGAGCTCGACGTTGCCAATCTGCAGAGACTAAGTTCGACGTTCCAGGCGTCGGTTTGTCTCACCTCCGGCGAGTCGACGTTCCCCTCTCCTAGTTCGGCCCTTCTGCTCCGTCTCCGGTCGCCGGCGACCTCCGATCTGGCCATATCTTCCCCTTCCAGATCAACTTTCGGGACGCTCGATTGGACGCTTTCAGGATGCTTGCTGACCACATCGCCAACGCGTCCGACGTCAGGAGGTCTTTTCTAGCGTTTCTGTGCAGTCGCCGTCTCCATCAGCCGTGCGTGAGACTCACGCGCCGCCTGCTGATTCCAGAATTTTGAATACTTTTTTTCTCTTCTCACAGTTTTGATATTTTTTTGTGATGGATAAATCAGATATTTTAAAGCCTATTTCCGTACTATTTGATGGCTTTAATTACGTGATGTGGGCTAAGGAGATGTCTAGTTTTCTCCGTGGTAGAAAATTATGGAGATACGTGACTGGTGATATTATTGCTCCTCTTAAAGACAAGGATGAAACTCCAGATGCATTCAATGATCGATTCAATGAGTGGGATAGTAAGAATCATCAAATTCTTACTTGGTTCCGCTACACATGCAGTCCATCTGTTAAATCTCACTTCGATCGCTTTGACACTGCAAAGGAGGTCTGGAAGCATTTAGAGAACCTCTACTCTACCACAGATGTTGCTCACCGGTACCAACTCCTTGGCCGTCTTCATCTGCTAAAGCAAGAATCTGGACAATCAGTTTCCGAGTTCTTATCTCAAATGCGGGCTATTTGGGATCAATTGGCTGCATCTGAACCCAAGTGGACAAACTCTACAAATTTCACTCTTTTTGTTGAATATCAGGATCGTATCAGGGTTATGCAGTTTCTCCAGGCTCTCCGTCCTGAATTTGAGGCTGTTCGCAGCTCTTTATTACACAGAGATCCTTTTCCTATACTTGAAGCAGTTGTCTCTGAACTCTTATCTGAAGAGACTCGTCTTACAGGTATGTTATCTCATCGTCATGTTGATACCGTTTTTGCCACCACTAATGCAAGTTCTGGTAATGAGAAGAATCAGAACTCTTCTAACGCGAATCATTCTTCGAAGAAGAAACGGTGTAATTATTGCAAACAAACTGGCCATTGGAAATCTATATGCCCGATCTTGCGGTCCAAAGGAAAAGAATTGCATGGTTCTTACAACCCTTTGTCTCAACCAAGGTCTAATGTTGTTGCTGCTGCCCCTTTGGATTCCCCTAGTGCATGTGCTGATTCTCTTGATATGACCACTCTACTCAGTAAAGTTGATCTCCAGGCT
This sequence comes from Geranium brycei, assembly GCA_036897365.1. Taxonomy (NCBI): domain Eukaryota; kingdom Viridiplantae; phylum Streptophyta; class Magnoliopsida; order Geraniales; family Geraniaceae; genus Geranium; species Geranium brycei. The sequence continues at coordinate 1,242 of JAYMTP010006469.1, read as the reverse complement.
CTCAAACAAGCATTAATCGCTTCCCATTCTGGTAATCATTCCCCATCGGTCGTGTCAGGTACTTTGAAACCTTGGTATATGGATTCCGCATGTTTTAATCATATGAGTCCACATTCATCATTGTTTTCTCATATGAAACTAGTTCAATATTCACCTGCCATTCATACTGCTGATAGTTCAGTCATCTCTGCATCACATTCTGGCACTGTGTCTACTTCACAGTTCTCTCTTCCAAACACATTGCTTGTCCCCAAACTATCTCTTAGTCTTATATCTGTCGGTTAGTTGTGTGATTTAGGTCTTGATGTAATATTTTCTGGTCTTTCTTCTTCTGTCTCTGTACAGGATCCAATGACGGGACAAATCTATGGGACAGGCCGTAAGACGGGTCGCTTGTTCGAGCTCACAGACTTACATATTCCATCATCTTCTTCATTTCAGTGTGTTGCTGTTGTCTCTGCAGATGTCTGACATGCACGCCTTGGTCATGTTTCTTCTCAGTCTTTGCGTCATTTAGTCTCTAGTGGTTTATTAGGTTCTATTTCCAGTAAACTTAGTGATTGTGTTTCATGTCAGTTAGCTAAACATCATACATTGCCTTTTTCAAATAATAATTCAATTTCATCTAAGCCTTTTGATCTTATTCATTCTGATTTATGGGGTCCGTCTCCTACTCCTTCTATGGGGGGTGCTCGTTATTTTGTTATTTTTGTTGATGATCACACTCGTTTCACTTAGGTTTATTTGATGCATCACAAATATGATCTTAATAAAGTGTATTCCCAATTCGTTAGCATGATTCAGACCCAGTTTTCAAAGGTAATTTAAGTGTGTCATACTGACAATGACACTGAATTCAAAGAGACATCATTCTTGGATCTTCTTGCCTCTCATGGTATTGTCATGCAGAGATCGTGTCCAGGAACCTCTCAGCAAAATGGTCGAGCGAAACGTAAACATCGTCACATTCTTGACACTGTGCGTGCTTTAATCATCTCTGCAGCCTGTCCTAAACGTTTCTGGGGAGAGGCTGCTCTCACAGCAGTCTACACTATCAATAAGGTTCCATCTCCAGTTATAGGGAACAAAACCTCTTATGATTGCCTCTATGGTCAGTCACCTTCCTATAATCTTCTTCGTGTCTTTGGGTGTGTTTGTTTTGTCCGACAGTCGTCCACAGGCACCCGATAACGCGCAAGTGCACGCGGTCGTTACAAGTAATAATTCCTGATAAGCACAGGG
>JAYMTP010006468.1:0-12050 GCA_036897365.1 Geranium brycei | reverse complement strand
CAAAGGGTGATTAAAGCCGGATCTACAAAGGTATTGGATCCGAAACACCCTATGGGTGGTTTGTATTGTTTAATCTAGATATTCGCATGAAGATCCTTGCAAATTAACAAGGTTGAGTTGAAATTTTAAATGCTTCCGCTGCGTGATTGGATCTCTTGTTCCCTAACACCAATTTCAACGACATTGATTCCCATCTGATTTTGGGGAGAGTGTGTCCTTACAACAACATATTTGATAATCGCAGCATGGATAAGAGCTGAAATAAGAGTAGGTTGACATTTATAGTTATTGGAAACAAGACAACATTTGAATTATTATTTGGGAAGAAGCCAGCCACAATCACTTGCACAATTTTGATGTTTATGTTATGTTTATCAACACACTTGTGACAAGTTTTCTCCTCGATTAAAATTATGTATTTTCTTGGGCTACCCAAAAGGTCAGAAGGGTTATTATATGTATGATCCAAAGACCTAGAAATGTTTTGTCTCGACGTTGAATTATGAGAAAATATTTTTCAAAGAGACCAATCCATAAATACAAATGCTCACTTGATCCTCTGTTTTCTACGTCTAAGCAACTATTATGAATATAATAACCCACCAGTTAACATTAATTGTTCCGACCCTGCCGTCAAAGCCTTAAATAATGCTTTTGAGAGTATTGTACTCCATGTTTCGTGTACGCCTGATCTGGACCCTCTCCCTGAAGAACGATACCGTACCACATTTATATGGTCGTGATTGCACACATCTACATAGATATCTCTTTATATTCATGATCAGGAACAACCTCGGGTACTATGTTAAAATTTCGATATACACAAAAAAAATAAACTCAAATTAATAACTTAAACAGGCAATGGATTTCCTTCTTTGGGACTTTTAACGGTTTGTGACACCCTCCGGCCCATATGTAACCGTAAGCCCAATTCCAACGGTCCAAACTCACGTAGAAACATACGACTACACTGTTAGTTATGGCCGCTCTTGCCCATATCCGCCAAAACCAAAATGTTTTGGGCCTTTTTACAAAATGATATAAAAACAAGAGCCTTCTTCACCAGTTGGTTTCAAGGTTTTAGGGTTTATGCTCTAAACCTAGAACACCACAGCACAGCGACAGCGACAATGTCTTCGCACCTCCTGTCGCCGGCGACGATGGCCGCCTCCGGGCGGAGCGCGGAGAAGCTGAACCTGAGCCTGCCGGCGCTCCAGTCGAAGATGAAGGCTGATCCAGAGGGCTACGAGAGGGAGCTCGACCTCCTCTACAGCCAATTCAATTCCTCCCTTGAGCTCTTCAAGCAACAGGCCGCTCTCAGCTTCTCCTCCATCAGCGGCATCGCCGCCGACCCCACCGTCTCCAAGGACCTCGGCGACCGGTCGCTGTTCCTCGCTCACGTCGCTCCGTTTTACCCCAACCGACTCGGCGACTTCCCGGAGAAGCTCTCCGAGCTGCTCCGATCCGCCGCTCGCCTGCCCTCGGGGCTCAGGTGCCACGTCGCGCAGGCTCTCATTCTTCTCATGAATCGACAGGTATAGTTCTGAATTGAGCAATTGATCTGATTTTGAATTGTGTTTAGGTGTTTGTGGATTCATTTGATGATGATGTGTGTTTGTAGATTGTGGACATTGAGGACACTCTTGATATGCTCATGGAGCTTCAGATTCTCGGTGATAAGAATTTGAAGAAATTGGCCTTCTCTCACGTTATTCAGACTATTAAGAAGATGAATCAGAAGCACAAGGATGGAGTTAAAAATGGAAAGCTTCAGAAAATTGTGTTTCAATTGCTGCAGGTTAGGTTTTGATGCGGTTTTTTGACATAGGATAGTTTTTGTCTTTTGTTCGATTCACTTTACATTGATGGTGTTGGATTGGAATGCAGAAAGATGAAGCGATTGCAAAGAGAGCTCTTGTCACATTATGTGATCTTCACAGGAGGAAGGTTTGGTTTGAGAGTAGGACGGCAGATGCTATTTGCTATGCATGCTTTCATGAGTCATCCAAGTATACTTTCTTCTTCTTCTTCTTCTTCTAGTTTACGTTTGATTTCACAACTTAAGAGTTTAGAAAATATAATTTGTACTTCAATTCTTCAGGATCATGGTTTCTGCCCTATCTTTTCTTCTTGATTATGAGAAGATACAAGATGATGATGACAGTGATGCTTCAAGTAGTGAAGATGAAGCTACTACTCCTAAAAAAGCTGTTGCCATTAGTGGAGAGTCTATATATAAGGTCTGTCACTAAATTGTACCAGATAATTTATTGTTTGCATATCCATTATCCTGATATTGCTTGAACGAGGCGCATTATCAAATATTGATTTATAAAACCTGTGTGATTAAGTAAATGGATGATACCGAGGCACATTTTTTGTTGTGCCTGCATAGTTGGAAATGGTTCTTCTGTTTGTTTTTCTCACTGAAAGCTATCAAGCTCTCTACTTCTCTGCTATGTCATAATCATAGCAACAACTTTAGGATGCTATAATTATTTTATATCAATGATTAATTGTTGATGAAACTTGGCATAGCTTCATCTACATTTTAGACTTAACTTTTAATTAAAAGTAAGATAAACAGCTTCTATTGAAGTTTTGGTTTTAGTACAAACTAATTTACTATACTGTAAAGCAAATGTCACTATGAATATAAAAGCTGATCTGGAATTCTTTCTAACACATCTAGACTTAAATATAATGCTCATTCATTATACTGTAAAATTAACATATTTTTAGTTTTGAATATGTTGCCAAATGCAGTAGGTTCCAACCATTGTAAATATTATTTGAAAGCTTGCTGTCTAGGAATAGTGGCTGATAATTTTTTAATTGATTATGGGACATCATTCGAGGACTTGCAATATGGATTCTCCTGTGGAAAGCAACTACCAACACAAGTTGGGCCAAGCAGTAAGGAGCTCACTTAATACACGTGAGGTCCTGAGTTTGAGTCTTGGTACATGCTAGTAGTGTAGGATGTCTTCAATTATTGCTGATAAAAAAACTACTACTACATCTGATATCTAGTAATTTCTTGGTATTGGTGTATAACTTTTAGTTAGATTAATTTCAGTTTTTTGGTGAAAAGGTTGAATCAAATTAAAAAAATTATGGAATAGTTGTTTTCTATGGTTGTGAATGTGTTCATTTTCCAGGCTAATCATAAAGGAACAGTTAGAAGCAAAAAGAAAAAGCAGGCCAAACTGCAGCGTGCTGTTCGTAGCATGAAAAGACAACAGCGTCTGTCATCAAAAGATACTGGTTCAAACTATTATTCACCATTGAATCATCTGAAGGATCCGCAGGTTCCAACTTCATTATCCGTCGCCCTGTTTAGGCTTAATCTGGCATTTTTGTTTTGGGATAACTTTTGATTCTGACATTTTATGCTGCTGGCAGGGGTTTGCTGAGAAGCTATTTTCCAAACTTCAATCTTGCAATGAACGTTTTGAGGTGTGTGCATCCTGATATCAATTCTTCTTCTTCTAATCCCATGTACATAATTGTTTTACTATCAGTGGTTGCTGGCTTCTACAGGATTATTTAAATGATATGCATAAGTTAATTTTCAAACTAGTGAAATATCAGTTCCTTGTGTTTCTCATAAGTTATATTAGTGCTGTTTTATGTTATGTTGACCCTTTTTAGATCATGCCAGTTTAAGCTTGTAATGTCTTGCTCTTTTCTATTTTGGCTCGAGTATAATGATTGTGTATTGGCATTCCCATAGTATTCTTTGCTCATGCTTTATTCAATTATGTACATCCATTATTTTTGTAAAACCGGGTGTTCTTATTCATCTTGACTTCTAACTTCAGGTGAAGATGATGATGTTGAAAGTAATTGCTCGAACAATTGGGCTGCATCGATTGATGCTAATAAGTTTTTATTCTTATCTTCAGAAGTATGTCCAGGTATAGTTTCCAACTCTTGCACTGAAATTGTCAACATATTGGATCAATGGATGTTTAATCATATATTTTCCTGCAGCCCCATCAACGCGATATCACAAATTTACTTGCAGCAGCGGTTCAGGCATGCCATGATGATGTAATGCTACGTCATTCTCTTTGCTGTCTTTTTTCTTGTGCAGTATTCTACCCCTCGATTTCAAATGACCTTGTTTTATGCAGATACCTCCAGATGTTGTTGAGCCACTATTTAAACAGATTGTAAATCAATTTATACATGATAAGTCACGTACAGAGGTACTGCTCCATCCTTCATACATATGCAGGTGATGCTATGTCTGTAATATGCATCTGAGCTCACTTGCTTTTGCCAGGCCATTGCTGTTGGACTGAATGTGATAAGAGAGATTTGTTTGCGCATGCCTTTGGTAACAGCCTAGCCTCTTTTATTGTTTCTTCTGTTATGTTTATACTGTCTATTTCTACTGCTATTCATATTTTACCCATGCACATGTGCTTGTCGTAGTAACGTTCCTTTCTTGATGCAACTAGTTGATGTCGGAGGAGTTGCTGCAAGATCTTGTCCTATATAAGAAATCACATGAGAAGCCAATTTCAGCTGCAGCTCGTTCACTCATTGCTTTATTTAGAGAGGTACTGACATGCCTTGCTTTGTGTAACCGTGCACCAGTTATTACATAATGGTTGACTAATTACTTCGATTACCTACAGGTCTGCCCTTCACTGCTGATTAAGAAGGATCGTGGTCGACCCACAAATCCGAAGGCAAAACCGAAAGCATACGGATCAGTCACCATTGCTAGCGATGTTCCTGATCTGGAGTTACTTAAGGAAGATGATGGGGATAGTGACGAATCTACATTTAGTGATGCCGATGATGATGTGAGTGTTAGTGTTGGTGATGATGGGGAAAGCAACCTATGCAGTGATGATGAACTAGAAGAAGGTGCTGATAGTGATGAAGATGGCGATGATATTAACAGTACTGACGAGGATCAGGATGACGAGGAGGATGAGGATGGAGAGGAAGAGGATGATGAGAGTGAGGGTGAAGAAGAGGATGATGATACCACAACACCAGATAAATCTGAAGCAAGAAAGCGAAAGGCTTCTGATTTCGAGGAGGAACTTGTTTCTGGCGAAACTAGTCTCCGGGCACTAAAGAAACTAGCAGTTGCAAAAATTGGACCCGTGTCTGATTCAACTGATGGCATTCTCTCTAACGAAGATTTCCAACGAATTAAGGAATTAAAGGTACATTCATATGTTCATACCAAATTGAAGTATTAAGTTGGCACTTAGAGTTGTATGCTAAAACCTCTGTGATTTTTATTTCAAACCCGGTGAACATTTCATGATCATTTGTTGGTGTTTCTTTGATATCTTTTATCAGGCAAAGAAGCTAGCCAAGGATGCTTTCACCCAGCACGGGTTGATACGTAAACAACCTGGTGCTAAGGTTGCAAGTTATGACAGTGCTAAGCCTATGGATCCTTCAAAACTTGAAGTAAGGTTTAGTTTTCTAGAAGTTGGGTTTGTGGTATAAAACAGATTCTAATCAATGTGGTTGCACTGAATGTAGGTCCATGTCCATAAAAAGATGACCAAGGCGGAGAGGCTGGCGATGGTCAAAGAAGGTAGAGAGGATAGAGGAAAGTTCATGGCTCGAACTGCTTTGAAACAGAAGAAGGTACATTATACTTTCTTTTTCGAATCAATATTCTTTGAAAATCTGTTTCTTTTGGAAGTACCTGTATGGGGGTAGTGTTTCTAAAAATCTCCGACTTGCCAAATAGTTAATGTGCAGTCACATTATTATTAATGTGTTATATGTATTGATGATGGTTGATGAATATGGACAGACGGGTGGAACGAGCAATAAGCAGAAGGAGCACAAGAAGCAAATGCCTCTCTCTGCAAAGAGATCGAAGGTTGCAAGATCTCGAGTTGACAAGAGGAAGAAGCAACGCCTCGCTGGCAAAAATTTCCGTGGCAAGAAAGCTTGGAAAAATTAGTTCCAATTCATCTCAAGTTAATTCTGATTTCTCTCAATTTTGCATCGTCTTGATCTACACAATGTTTTTGTATAAGAAAATTACAATTTTAAAAGCTTAAATGTATCTTTTCCCTTCCTCTGATATCTATAACGCTCTTCACTATATTATAACCAGTGTTGTAATTGACAGCCGCCATTGCGGCGCCATGGCCTAAAACTGCACAGTTGTCACGCTGTAGCGTTTTGGCTATTTTGAGCCGGTTTGTATTGATTTGAACTGATTTTAAACCAATTTGAGTCGGTTATGTCTAAACTAATTTTTTTTTAAAATAATAGAAAATATTAGAATTTGCAGCATAATATGTATTTTTTTATTATATATGTAAATTGGTTTATATTAAAAAATTAAAAATACAAAAATGAAAATTCGCCCTCTGCCATGGCCTCAGAGGCCATGTCCACCATCATAACGTCGTGCGACATTTACAATCTTAATTATAACAAAGGAAGATTGTATCTGCCGCACTACAGTAATTCCTGTCCCCTCGGGTATTTGGGTACACGGGTATCTCTAAAACCACCTCAAAACTGACTGCTGCTAACCCTACCAATTTGTATTCCATGAGACTGTTTTGCTTTGCTCCAAAAGTCTTGAACGATAAAATCAACTTTTTTTCTAATAAAACAACTCTTTATAATTGTACTTTAACAATACAGTGTTTCTCCAGTACAAACGTTGAATCATGATGGGCTCCATAACTCAAACGCATTCAAGAGGACCATAAACATATGAAGGAAAATCAGGTAACTTGAGAGACCCATAAATAAGACTCTCAGTCTTGTAACTTGAGAGACCCATAAATAAGACTCTCAGTCTTGTAGTAAACAAGACTGAGTGTGGGTCTGAGACTGAGACAGAGGCAGTTCGACAGTCTGGTCAAATATATCAGGAATTTGATCCCAATTCCTTTCTACTCTTGCTTCCCAGTATCCTCCTTTGTAATGATAACACCCATCTTCGTCCTTTGAGAACCATCTCGGTTGCCACCCTCTCTCCTGCAACCTCCTCGCCTACACCAATCACATAACAACTCGGTGATTTTTCTTATAGCTTATTACCTACAACACATAAGGACATCTAAAACAGGTTCTAGATGATACAATGTGTAAATCAGATATAGCATGACTTTTCTTTGTCAATGTGTACAAGCGTGTTGGTTCTAGAATCATATCCAATGTGTACAAACCCTATAGCCTAAATCGGAGGATCATATTTTTCTTTCCAAAAACGTACAAGTGTTGGTCTATAGTCAAAATTTCTTCCTTTTGGCATGATTTTTCTATGTCAAAATGTACCGAATTTGTTTAGAGTGATTCAAACTCACTACTGCCCCTGGCTAATCTTTATGGTTAGTATGACCTATGACTATTGCCTTACTAGTGTATGATATAAAAGAGAAGGATCTGTTGGTGAATACCTGTCTCTGCAACTGTTCAAGTCTCAGCTTCTCCGCATTAGCCAGTTCATATTCGCCATTCTCTAGATGTCTTTGATCCGGTCTCAATCTTGAGTCAGTTGGCGGCAATTTCTCTACCAAGCCAGGAGTCAGTTCATTCAGAGAAATTGCAAATGGAGTGAGATTGTATCTTGTCTTTGTAGCAAATTTGTCTCTCTCCCACAACAACACAGCTTCTGCCATCGGATCGTACCCCTTTGGCTTTGTAGTTGGATCTCCCAATACGTAGTACATCGCCTCATCCCACTTCCCTACCAACATTGCTACCTTCTCCCCCGTTCTATTGTCTTGCACAAATCCATGAACCTAAAACATCATAAAATACATGCTGCATTATTCACAAATAGTATTATCGTCATATACTCATATCAAAGGGTTCAATTTGGCTTATGACATATTTGAAGTCTGGCGATTCAGAAGAGAGTGGCTAAAAAGTTTTTATAAGATATCGTAATGAAAAAACACCGAATTCACCATCCATGTGGTTCAGATATAGAATACTTTTCCTACAAGTTGTGATAATTCCCACCTGACTTCCATTTCAAAGAAGCACGTGATGGGAGCAGAAAGGGAAAGAACCACCATCCACCCCTTTTTGAGGTAAATCAATATTCAATAAGATGAATTTCAACAAGAAATCAGATGAGTGTCACAATTAGGACCGAAACTGAAATATATTCATTAGACAGAAGGTAAACTGTAATTGGAAGCTATTGCAATTCCCAATACTGTTCCCAGCTAGTAATTATTTTCCTAAAATGTTATAATTTTTATAGACTAAACAGACTTGTGTTTACCAAGGTAAAAAAATGTACAATGGCATGTTCCTTTAACTGGCAACTAGATAATTACCTGATGTGGATTTCGATCTATTATTGACTGCTCTTTGAATTTGAGCTTGCAGGAGTAACTGCCACTGCCCTTGATCCGCATGGTTCCATAGTGGTCACAATAGATTTTACCTAGTATGATGTTATATATTGAAGTGGTGACCTTACTCCATTGAAAGTTCTCACCATCCTCAAACTGCAGGGTAAGAACACCCACTGGATCGAGCTGAATAGAACGCCCCCAAAACTTGCCTTTCAAATTGGAATCTGCCCAGAATTTCCAGCCTTTTCCCTCACAATGACAAGCAACAACCATTGGATGGTGGCTTACCTGTGACAAAGGTGCTAATTAATCAACAACTAGCAGACTTTGCTACTTCTGAAGCATGCATAATCAACAATTTTGGTGAAAGAAAATGGAATACTTTTTCAGAAAAAAAGCGAAGCCCTTTATCAGGATAGTCAGCCTCATAAGTCTCTCCTAGAAGAGGATTAAAAGGTTTGCACTGCCGACCTTCTGTCGAAGCATAGCCAGATACAGCAAAAGCTGCAACACTTAAAATTCTCATCAAGTCATTCCCCTACACCAGGCAAACAATGTCAAGATTAAAACCATAATGTTTATATGATGGAAAAAAGAATCAAACTCCAAGACAGTGGAAATATCAGAATGCACCCATTGAGGTGCAACATAATCATTCACTTTTTGTAGGAGCACTTAGCAGTTAAACCAGAATGAAAGCTAGAAGACTGTCTATTCTTAAGCTGTTCTCCCGTTATTATACTGTATGTTTTGTCAACATGTGATGTGATATGTGACTGAGTGAATCTGTGAGAGATTGCAAAATAATTTGTTGTTTCAAAACTAAGACACAAATTATCAACTACCTGGATTAAAATATAACTAGCAGATCATGCTTTATAACTGCTTTGCCACAAAAGAAAGCACAGGGAGGACCTGACCTGCTTTCCCCATTCTAATGCTTGATCAACCAAATATGAATACTCCAAATCTTCAAAGCACTTTTGCAAGGACGAGAGTGGTTCATTAAAATAAACTGGGAGGCAGACTCCGGATAAGTCCTTTCCAATGTTGTCCTTGATAATTGACCAGAGGCCAACTGGCTTCTCCTTTTCCTTCGGTTCTGGTAAATTATCCCTTCTTCTGACGTATGGATACACAACTGCCTTGATCTCCTTGTTAACGCCATATAAACGATCAGAAGAGAAAGCATCTTTATCATTTGAACAAGTGCTTCCCAAATTATCTCGACTTTGGCACGAAGCGCTTCTTAACGCATCTGAAGACATAAAATCATTTGTATCGAAGAATATTCCATCCTCTTCATCTGTTTCAACATCTCCTCCATCTTGACTTTCATTATCTGCATCCGAATCACTTGCACTTCCCTCCGACATGACAGAATAGAAATCTATAACACGAGGACAAGAAAATCAATTTCATAAAGAGAAACGATAATGATTAAATAATGTGACATCAGTGAATGCTTCACTGAAAAAAAACAATTCATTGACATAGCTAGCTTTTCATTTCCTTTTCTAGGTTATGTATGAATAAGATGTTAATCAGGAATCACGAAGAATAAGAGCAATGTGGAATATAAGTACTGCAAACTCAACTTAGCATGATCAAGAAGGTTAACTTGTGCAAGAAAGAACAAAGACATGTTCCATATTTCAGTTCAATAGATGATTATGCATCATGCTCCTTCTATAAACAGACTAATTAAATATTAAGTCACTAATTTGAGTCAAAATGTGTAAGGTTCGATTACCATTTAGTATCAGCATGAGGAAAACATAATAAAAGAATATGCTGGCTTGAAGCATTGTTAAGGTCCTAAAAGACAATATACATATAAAAGCATGACTAACCACTAAATCTTCTCCCTTGTCCGCAATATGAATCTCGCCCCTTGGTTTCATCCACTACAGTGGTTTCCAGTTCTACTTTCTCTGTCTGTAACAATTAAACATGTGGAAAAAAAACATTACTCAAAACAGAAAGTTCAAAAAACTCGACCGGGCAAGTATAGCACACAACACACAAGAAATACATGAAGGAGCAATACAAAGGAAAGTAAAGTAGATGTGAAACTATTGATGTGTATCATCAGGACTAAGAAACTTCAACAGCTAGGCGTACATTGCTAGAAGAAATTCTACCTTTTAATTCTTCCTATCTTCTGTCACTAAATGATGTGAGAAAATAGGCAGAATAAAAGATGAGAGATAACTCTTTAATACTTCAGAGACGTTAAAAGAATACAAGGCATTAATTCAATTCAGGCAATTTGAATCACTGAAAAGAGTGCCTTTTCTGGTTTTGAAGTAGCAAATTCACGATTTTCGTTAATCAATGTCAAACAGCAACACCTGCTTCTAAGTACTTACACATGGTCAGTGGTACATACACAGCACAGTCTCGAAACAAACTTAAAGACGAATAAATGAAAAAAAAGTTAGTTTAAAAAGATATAAGATGATTAGCTCTCTAGATAAGCACATTAATCATCTAACATAATTTTCTCTCTCAGTATACTGTGCCAGGACAGAACAAATACCTCTAATTGTCTCAGCCGGTCTAACATCATAATATGCTTACGTTGAAGTGCCTTCAACTGGTTTTGCATCTCAGATAACTCTACAAGCATGATAGACTCACAGTCCTTGATAACAACCTCAGCAAGGCCTTCCTGCAATAGTCGTGATCGTAGCTTCTCTGTTGAAACAATGACATCTTCTGAAGGTGCAAAATCGTTGCTAGTTAATACTCGAGGAAAAAGATCTTTAGAAGCCAGCAAAGCGTCGATCCATGTAGCTCTGTCCTCCCTAGACAGACACCGCAAATGAAGGGTTTTTGTTCCTGTGAATATGGATAGCCTTTTATCATCTGATTTGCTCGCACGAATTGAAGAAACCTACAAACAATGTATATCTCAATATCAACTACTAAGAGGCTAACATGAAACAAGACTAATTAATAGCGTGTTGAACATTCAAGTAGACTGTGATAACCTCTCTTCAACTGAAGAAGGATTTATTGCTTAATAAGATTTCAGACAGTTTATCCTAGTGGTTTAAAGAGATCAGAGCAATTCCGGCAAATGTATTAAATATCATATTTGAAATTAAGTGCCCATCTTTAAGAGAACAGAGAGTAAAAAAGAGGAATATTTAACTTAATTAGGCATTTGCATTTCTGAAGTACAATAATTGACTAGCAGAGCAAAAGTTGCCCATCTGATAATTTGCTTTTAAGTTACCAAGGAAATAGGAAAAAATGGTATTAGCAAATGCATGTCGTCCCATTTCCTTTCCTTTGGGTTCTCCTTTCAAAATACACAATTTTTTACATTTTCTAACTAACACGCATAGAGCAGCTCAATTTTAGAAATTTTCTAACCAACATACATGAAGCATCTCAAATGTATGCAAATTACATATGTTTTCACAATAAGACTATCATCTTCATTTCAGGTTTAGATAGAGAGACTGGTCTGGACTCTTTCCTCAATAGAAACTACCTCCCCATTCTTACTTAGAGCTAATACCAATTTCACTGAGGATGCTTTCACAATTTTCTCCACAGTCCAGACTGGAAATATTGTGCATCCCAGATTCTATTGCCACAGTACAAAATGACAGGCTGATACGGATGTCTTCATTGGAAAGTATTATAGAAAGGAAAGGGAAAAGTCAACATGCAACACCACCTAAATGAATAGGAAAAATAGTATTTTCTAAA
>JAYMTP010006467.1:0-12051 GCA_036897365.1 Geranium brycei | reverse complement strand
TGCAGAAAGGCGTGAGTCTTATGACACTTTTACAAGATGGTTTTGTGTTAGTTTTAATTAAAAGTTTTAAGCGGCCATGGTTTTCAAAAAAATTCTTACAAGAAATTAATTTTTGAACTTTTAGTTTCTGAGCAGCTTGTCATTTAAAAATATATATACACATTTCGCATGAAAACAAAGTTTACAGCTATTTTAGCATCAATGAAGTACAAAACACGGGCACAGTTTTACAATTATCCCTGTAATATATGAACTATGATCGCTATATATAAACTCTATTGTTGGAAGTAATTTGATGGTATATGACTGTTAAACTATAACATTGATTTCATTTCATAAACAACCTTAGTGATTAATTGCAGTTGACTTAACTTGAACAATATACTAGTAATTGTAGTGACTAATGATCAAACACATCTGTCTAAGCATGTTGAAGTGGCCAATTGACAAAAAATACAGAATGTAATGACTCATATTCCTATATTCACCTATAAATAGAGGTTCTATAGCTTTTTGATGATTCATCAATCAAACCTATTGAGACAGCCAAAACCATGTTTTCTTCTAAATCCTTCATTATCTCATTTTTCTTACTCTTCCTATTCTCAATCCTCTTTTCTACTTCCTACGCCGCTGTTCCGGCCAATGCTACCTTCAAGTATGTCAACGAAGGCGAGTTCGGGATCTACATTGTCGAGTACGACGCAACCTACCGCCCTCTAAGCGTCTACAGCTCCCCGTTCCAGCTCTGCTTCTACAACACCACCCCTAATGCTTTCACCCTCGCCCTGAGGATGGCCACTATGCGTTCAGAGTCACTCAGGCGCTGGGTTTGGGAAGCCAACCGTGGGAATCCAGTTCGCGAAAAGGCAACCTTTGAACTCAAAAAAGACGGAAACCTTGTCCTGGCTGACGCAGATGGGAGGATTGCTTGGCAGACCAGCACGGCCAACAAGGGCGTGGTCGGGTTCAATCTCCTGCCAAATGGCAACATGGTTCTATATGACTCGAAGGGAAAATTCGTTTGGCAAAGCTTTGATCACCCGACCGACACCCTTTTAGTCGGCCAGTCGCTCAGAGCTAAAGGCGTGACAAAGCTAGTCAGCAGGGCGTCAGAAAAAGTCAATTCCAACGGGCCTTACAGCGCTGTCCTGGAGAAAACAAGATTGACCCTATACTACAAGGCAAAATACCTGTACTTCACAAATGAGTATTGGGGAATTTCCGGAAATGGGTCGTTAGAGTCTATAACGTTTAACTCATCGCCCGAGACTGACAATGCTTACGCCTATATGTTAACCTTATCGTTTAACATCTTCAACTCCTCTGATGGCGGGAGCCTCCTTCTTGCTAGGCCCAAATACAAGAGTACGCTCTCCTTCCTACGACTCGGGGTGGATGGAAACCTTAAAGTCTTCACTTACAACGATGACGTGGATTGGGGCGCTTGGGAAGAGACATTCACTCTCTTTTCTAGGCAATATTCTGTATGGGACACTACTGAGTGCCAATTGGTAGAAAAATGCGGCAACTTTGGGCTCTGTGAGGATAACCAATGCATTGCCTGCCCAACAGCCACCGGTTTGACAGGGTGGAGCAAGAATTGCAAGGCGAAGAAGCTGTCTGGTTGTGAGCCGAATAGTTTCAAGTACTATAAACTCGACAAGGTGGATCACTTCATGAGCAAATACACACAAGGACAAGGACCCATGAAGATAGGTGAGTGCGGAAACAAGTGTACTAAGGATTGTAAGTGCTTAGGCTACTTCTACCGTAAAGACACTTCGAGGTGTTGGATTGCTTATGAACTGAAAACTCTAACTAAAGTTGCAGGTTCAACACATGTTGGTTACATCAAGGTACCTAAGAACTAATAAGCCTCTTCATAAGAGTTTGTCGGTTTTCTTCTACTAATAAAGGGAACAAAATGGTGTTCTAGTTTATTTGCCTTTTGTTTTGATCATATTCTGTGTCTTTTCTGTAAATTCTGTTCAAATTTTTAGTTTCTGTACAATTTCCAAAGTTACTCTGAAATTAAGTATTTTGTTCTTCCAAGAGTTTAATACTGTGAGTATATGACCTTAAAATTGGCCAAAGGTCATCTTGATATCAGTCGAACTCGCTTCACAATCTAATTTACCAGTCAATGCTTTATTAGAAACTGAACCAAACCAAGAACAGAAAATGTGTGACAAATTAATTTCAAGACAGAGATATCCATAGAACTCCTCAAAGCATGCATATCAATATTCAATATCATCCAGAATTCGGAGGGAAAAAACAAAAGCAAGTTGAGAATAAATACCTGGATAAGAACCTTCACAGTATCAAACTGTCAAACATATTGTTCTTCAGACACTCATCCATTCTGAAACTAGGACAGAAATAATCAGCCATTGGTGGCATGTCAAATGATTCTTTAAAGAACGTTGAAAGGAAAGAAAATTTCACATTTTGACTCATGGGTTTCACCAAAAAGTTACTGTTCATACAGACCAAGATCCCAATCCCAAAACTTCATATTCGAATCATGTCATCAAGATTAGTACAGATCGGTCAGTCATTTCGTCAGAACACTTGACGTGCACCTTAATAAGTAGCATTGCAGCATTAACACAGAGGAAGAGGAATGTACCAGCAGACTAGCTGAATTAAATGAACAGTTCCTTTGAGCCAAGCTGGTTTGTTGTGCCCAAATGTGCATTATAGGCTCAACTATAGTCCACATCTAATAAATGTGCACTCTTGACCCAACATTTGGTCCCTTCATATTCTTATAGGCTATAGTTATAGTCCTGGAGGGGACACCCCAATAATTTCAGGCTTACACTTCCAATGGAGAAGTAGTAGGATTGAATCTCATTGACAGGGGTGGGGAGGGGTTTAAGACTAGTTTAGGGAAAGTTCAAACAAATGATACTATTTTATGTGAATGAAGAATTATAATTTGAACAGATTAATAGTATTATAGGCATATAAAATGTGCTCAGACATCAACAAATCTGATATGGCCCATTTAAACATGATTAACAAGATAATCTTCTTTAATCTTTGGATTATCCAAAAGCGTCAATTCTGACTGCATCAGATCCTTGCTTATCCACTTCTTCTCATTCTGCTAATAATAATTTAGAATTTTCAGAACAAAGTTCCCACATCCCACAAGTTTCTTCAACATCTTCCTTTCCATTTTATACTTACATGGGTCCCAAAGATATCTACATATATTATCCTGTATTGGTTCTTATCAGATGAAGATAATAGCTCATGTTTTCTCAGCAACTGACAAACTGAAAGTGACATGAAAAACAATTCAACAGTTATGAACTTATGAGCATCATGCAGGTATAAATAATGAAGATCATTGACAAGTGATTTGTGCATATTTGTGTCATCTTCAAGCATTCAAGAAAAAAGTTCTAATGGTTTCATCTAAGCAAACAGTGATCTGATTCTCCCATCTGAATCTGACAGATAATTTATGCAAGAAAATAAGATCATCTTTCAATACATGCAGCAAAGTCTAACATTTTATGCTAATAACTCAAGAGGACCAAAGCTTGTTTGGCCAACTGGTCAAACACTTAAACTTATGTCCTTCTGATCAGGTTCAGTATCTCTCTCATCTTTAATCTCTCCAACTTATGTTGGGTCTCTCTACCACCAACTAATGTTTGGGTCAAATGGAAAAAATAACGCTCCCTTCTTCATGAATGAAGCCTTGAGGATCCAGAAAGAAAACTAAGGCAAGATGATAAGAAGGAACATTAATTACACTTTGAATTCAATTAACTCCCCAACATTATAAAAATGGCAGTGGAGTTCAATCATATACCAAATAACAAGTCAACATTACATTTCAAGAAAAGCAAAGGCATATCAGATCTGTTCATCTATTCTTTGACAAGTTAACTTATAATATTTGTAGGATCATCACATAAGTCTTTATTACTATAAATAGTTTGATAGCATATGCCTGTAAAGATCAAGATGCTGATCATGTGCTGGCATTCATAAAGAACCATCCCTATTAATCAAAGTTGACCTGACTTTAGCAATATATTAGTAATTCAAATTGAGGTGGCTTATTAGCACAAGATAGAGAATTTGATGACTCACATGCCCATCTTTGCTATAAATAGAGGTACATAGCTTTTGCTCTTTCATCAATCATACTCATTCAGACAACCAAAATCATGTCCTCTTCTCCATCCTTCATCATCTCATTTCTCTCCCTTTCACTCTCAATCTTCTTTTATACTTCTAACGCTGCTGTTCCTGACAATGCTACGTTTAAGTATGTCAATGAAGGGGAATTTGGAGAGTACATTGTAGAGTACGACGCGAGCTACCGCGTTCTAAGCATCGCCAGTACTCCATTCCAGCTTTGCTTCTACAACACCACCCCTAACGCTTTCACTCTTGCTCTAAGAATGGGCACTGTCCGTTCAGAGTCACTCATGCGTTGGGTCTGGGAGGCCAACCGTGGCAACCCAGTTGGTGAAAACGCAACCTTTGAATTCACAAAAGATGGAAACCTTGTCCTGGCTGACGCGGGTGGAAGGATTGCTTGGCAAACCAGCACATCCAACAAAGGTGTGGTCGGGTTTGATCTCCTGCCAAATGGTAACATGGTTTTATATGACTCTAAGGGGAAATTCATTTGGCAAAGCTTTGATCACCCGACCGACACTCTTTTAGTTGGCCAATCACTCAGAGCTGGAGGTGCAGCCAAGCTTGTCAGCAGGGCATCAGAAAAGGTCAACTCCAATGGACCTTACAGTTTTGTTCTGGAGAAAACAAGGTTGGCTCTGTACTACAAGACAAAGAACTCGCCAAAGCCATACCTCTACTTTGCTAATGAGTTCTGGGGAATCTCTGTTAATGGGTCCTTAGAGTCTGTGGCATTCAGTTCAGCACCAGAGACTGACGAAGCTTACGCCTACGAGCTGACTTTAGCGTTTCACATTCTCAAATCGTCAGATGGTGGGACTCTTACTCTTGGTAGACCCAAATACAACAGCACACTCTCCTATCTACGGCTCGGAGTTGATGGAAATCTAAAGGTTTTCACTTTCTATGACAAGGTCGATTGGGGCGCTTGGGAAGAAACATTTACTCTTTTTTCTAGACAATCTGTATGGGAGACCGAGTGCCAATTGCCAGAGAGGTGTGGCACTTTTGGCCTCTGTGAGGATAACCAATGCGTTGCGTGCCCAACAGCCACTGGCTTGGCAGGATGGAGCAAAGATTGTAAGCCAAAGAAGCTGTCGGGTTGTGAGTCAAATAGTTTCAAGTACTATAAACTCGACACGGTGGATCACTTCATGAGCAAATTCACAGAAGGAGAAGGACCCATGAAGGTAAGTGAGTGCGGAAACAAGTGTACTAAGGACTGCAAGTGTTTAGGCTACTTCTACCGCAAAGACACTTCGAGGTGTTGGATCGCTTACGATCTGAAAACTCTCACTAAAGTTGCGAATTCAACACATGTGGGTTACATCAAGGTACCCAAAAACTGATCAGTCATTGTTTTGTCACTGTACTATTATGAATAAAGGGAGCAGTGATGTTCCAGTTTCTTTACCTATTGTTTCAATCATAGAGTAAATTGGGTTTAAACTTCTAGCATGTGTCCAAATTCATAGGATGAAACTAAGACTATCTAAAGTAGCCTCTATTCTTTTTTATGATTGCATCCCTATGGTTACTATCTCTTAAAATATCTTATTGTTCCAAAAGACTCATTCAGATAGTTTCCTAAAGTTCAACATATGACCTTAAAAATGGCCAAAGGTCATCACTCAATGAATAGCATGATAAACATTACTTTATCTCTATGTTAGTGAGTATCTTCAATGCTAACAGAGTTCATAATCGTAAATAGAGAAAGGTGAAACCGATGAATCTTC
Organism: Geranium brycei; assembly: GCA_036897365.1. Lineage (NCBI taxonomy): Eukaryota > Viridiplantae > Streptophyta > Magnoliopsida > Geraniales > Geraniaceae > Geranium > Geranium brycei. The sequence continues at coordinate 6,139 of JAYMTP010006467.1, read as the reverse complement.
AATGCGGGTTGAGAATATACATATTGTTCTTCAACTGCTCAATCATTCTGAAATAATGAACAAAAAAACATCAAAATTGAGTATGATAGACAGAAGCAACAACACAGTCTCAAAAGAAATAAAAATTTCACATTTTGACTGATGGGTTTCACCAAACATTCACTGGTCATGAAGATCAAGATCCCAAATCCAAAATTTCAGACACAAATCATGTCATCAAGTGTATCACAGACCAGTCAGTCATTTTGTCGAACACTTGACGTGCACCTCAATATGTAGCACTGAAACAGAAACACACCGAAAAGAAAATGTACCATTAGAATGGTGGAGTTCGGCTATCGCAAGCTTTATGAAATAGGTGGAGCTTAGAGTTTCTGGAGAACGAGCCACAGTCGCGCGGATTAACCGTTGAGGGTTCAAATATGGAAAGAAGGAAGCTGAACTCTTAACTGTGCTTATGATCTTGGCAACACTTCTTTTGGGCTAATGTAGCTATGTTGAGTGCTTTATAGGCCCAACAATAGAGTCCAGATCCAAAACAGTATGTACTCCAGGCCTATATGTGGGCCCTTCATATACATAAATTGTAATCAATTGGACTATGAATGTAAATCTTGTAAGTTGGAAATCTTCCAACTCTTTATATACCCACGTTTCATGCGGGATTTACTTAACTTCTCTTTTATACTCTGGTACGTGTGTAGCTTATTTTATTTTCATGCTCGTGTACGCGAGTTTTTTACTTCAACACAATGGTTAAGATGGACACTATCTATTGTATACTGGTCGTTGCAATCACTCGAAATTGGCCATTGCACCAACTGGGTGACACTAACAAATTCTTGTTGTCCAACAATTTTGTTTTGACTTAATGTACGCCAGCTAGATCACTCGTGACTTTAATGGTGCACTAATCTTTTATTCGAATTGTTGTGTGATTCATGACTTACTTTCAAGGACGTTGATTGGCATGTATCGAATGTGAAACACTATATTATTTAGAACCGGTTGCAGAAGGAAAGGTTTTGATTGCTCGTGGGAACAATAGTGTGCAATTATGACTTTGACGCGGGGGACATATTCCAGGAAATTTGGTTGTCACGGGTTCCAACTTTATCGTGTAATAGAAATAAGCATATCATATTTGTTTTTTCAATCTGAAATAATAAATATTCGAGTATTTTCCACATAATACATTGTGATATATGGGGATCCTGCCACCCACCCTCACTATCCGGTTGTCATTTTTTATTTATTTATCGTCGATTACTATAGCATGGCAACTTGGGTATTTCTAATGCCCTGACATCAACTATGCAATCCATATATTCAGTCGATTTATGCATGCGCCACACACATCTCATCTAGAAGAAGTGAACCATGTGCTTCAATATCTCAAGAGTTTCCTAGGGTAGGGGATCCAACTTCCATCATCGCTCGATGATTGGGTGGAATGTTCTAACACTCGTTGATCGACAAACGTACCACTTTCATTCTCTTTCTTGGGGTTGCTCTCATATCACGACGTTCCAAGAAACAGAGTGTGCTCTCATGCTCCTCTGCTGAGGCCGATTATCGTGGAATTGCTGCCAACAGTCGAGAAATTGTTTGGCTTCGTCAACTCTTGCAGGATCTCCAAGCTCCACATGGTGAGGTGTTCCTACTCTTTTTGGGCAACCACACCACAATATACATTGTTTCAAATCTAGTTTTTCACAAGTGTACGAAACAAATTAAGATCGATCGTTACTTTACGCACCAACAACTCTAGGTCGCTCTATTACACCCTTGACATGTCTCTAGTAGATACTAACTTGCTAATATTTTCACTAAGGGACTATAACGAGATTGATTTCATGAGCTACTTCACAGGTTAGGCATTGCCAACATCCATGCCCCAACTTGAGATGGAGTGTTTTGGTTCTTGTAAATCATGAATCTCTCTTAGTTCATTTACTCGCTTATCATGTTGCCATGTATGTGCGGGAAGTTAATTGAAAATATCTTCTTCCCAATTTAGATGCTTGTATTCATGTATAAATATGTTTATACGTGATCAATAGTAATCAGCACGGAAGTCAATTGTGTATGCTTTTCTACATGGCACAATTCTTGAACCGGACCGGACATCGCATTCCAGTTCCCCAATTATTAGAACCACACCCGAAATTGCTATGTGAGGATACGTCCAATTGTGACTGTGGTTCTCTAGTTTGGTTTTCAGTTAGTTTTTTATTTTTAATTTTGGCTTGATTTATAGGCTAAGCTAAATGAATTTGAACCCGATTTATAGTCAAAACATAAAATTTGCAATTAAAAAAATCGAATGTTAAGTTTTAATTATTACAACTCAATTGAAATATAAATTTAGCAAATAAATAACAATAAAAGATAAATAACATACATGTAGGTGGACAGTTAACCGGCGGTTCTGACTTTTGAGAATTAGAACTGAATCTTAATCGAGTTATTTTTTTCAAATCAAAATCAAAATGAACTATTATCCACAAATTTGATTTTTTAATTTTGTATCCGTTTGTAAACCAGTTTCGAATAAAAAATTTTCACGTCCCTAACTAAAGTTGATTAATTGTCAAAATGGGTTTCGACATTTATGTTAAATTCCAATCAATTGGACTCTGAACAATGGGTAGGCACGGTTTCCCAATCATCGGAACCACTCCCAGAATCGCTATATGTGAGGAAACATCCAATTATGACCGCAATCTTTTGGTTTGATTCCCGGTTCAGTTTTCGATTGTTAATTTTTGGTTTGGTTTATAGGCCGAGTTAGACGAATTTGTAACCAAAAATATTAAATTTGTAATTATTAAAAATACTAAATAAATCAAATATTAAGTTAGCAAACAAAATAATAATAACAGATAAATAACATACGTGGGTGGACAGTTAACCGGCGATTCTGAATTTTGATAACCATAATCAAGCCAAAACTGAATGGTTTATTCAAATAAAAACTTATTGAAGTAAAGGCTCATGCGGTCAAGAGCGTAAGAGAAAAATAAACTTCAAACATACACGAGTATGAGACGCAGAAGTTAAGTGAATCCCAAATAGAAAGAATATAAAATAAAAGAGTTGGATATAAGGGGTTGAAACAAACTCAACTAATAAGGTTGACCTTTTAGTTGTGGATTTCGGCCCGATATGTACAACTCAGTCTTACATGGCATCAAATCGGGTTGATTTGGGCCTGTGTTGGTGTGTTTCCCGTGCCTACTCCCCCTGTGGACTTCGACTCATATGCAAAAGTAAAATGCTCATGCGTATACAAACGTGAAGAGGAAAAATAACCCTTGCGTGTACACGAGCATGAGACGGAGAAATTAAGTGAATCTCACGTGAAAAGAATATGGAATAAAATAGTTAAAACAAACCTAACTAAAATGATTGATTTTTTTACTAAGATAGCCCGCTCCAATATATTCAACCCAATTTAACAAAATCAAAATCAAAATCAAATTATTAACCACTTTTACAATTTCGAATCCGATCCAAAATTTGCACCTCCCTAGCTAAAGTTGATATATGTTAAGCACTATGTTTAGAACCTAACTTGGGAAAAGATTAGGTAACAAAGAAGATGCTGCTTTTCGAAAGTGAAGTACCAAATGTACGACCCAACTTGCTTCTTTTCAATAGAATATGCCGATAAATGCGGATCTGCAGATCTTCTTATCTCTATGTCCATAAACAAATCATCTCTTTAAATTTTAACCTTTGTCTAGTAGATAGCCAAGGTAATGCTTACGTGTATATTGATACATCATATTTATAAATTATTTCAAATCCTAACGTCATAGAGCATGCTAACCTATATCAATAATTCAACGTCATTAAACTTCCAAAGTCAAGGTAAACATTTTTATATTAAAGAGTTAACGTATAGTTGACAGAGCAAAACATAATAATAGCAAAAAAAATATTTGCCCTCCAAGCATGCACAATTTAATCGGATTTTGCTGCCTTCGACAATTAATTATGTCCCATAAATAAAAAGACTCGGACTTTGCCCTCAGATCAGGGAGCGAGCAAACTGATCACTCGGCTAAGTTCCGATAATTACCGCGATGTTTTTGTTAGTTGAAAAAGATGTATTTGAAATGTTTCATTTGTTTTTGCTAAAGTTTGAATTAAGTTTATAATTTTAACGAGATAATATAATTATGTATAATTCATAGCTTTTAGGGTCGGCTTGTTCATAAGTGAGTGAAACAAATGTTTTAATCTCACCTAAAGAATATTGTACTATAAGTATGATAAAAAAATGCCTAGATTTTAATATTTTATGTTTATTCACTTTTGTTTTAAACTTTAAGAACGTTTGAGACAATCCTATAATAGCTTTTATAATATATGATATTTAAGTTAAAGTTGAGGCAACCTAAATTAATTAAAGTTGAAGTTAGGTGGGGATAGAATTTTGGCAAAAGGACTAAATGAGTTTGACTTTTGAGGTTAAGCTAAGTAGCATAATAACATCAAACTTGGAATATACTTGTGCTATCACTCTCCAAGCTCAATCTTCTCCTATAATGAAGTGTGACTTTTATTCTAGTTTGAAAATTATGGATCTTTGACCAAAATAAGTAATAAAGCATTTAAAGTAAAGTGTTCTTGAGATTTAAAAGTCTAATACACGTAGTGTCCATTACTACAAGTTCTTGGAAGCATGCGCCATTAATTCATGCCCATGAAAGCCTCCTACACTCTTAATTGGGCATTGACTTTTGTGCTCTACTTTTGCTTTCAATCTTCAACTCCTAATTTGTAATTACCCTGAAAAAAAATCAATAGATCACGTAACTTGGAGTAGATAAACAAGAACAAGTTTAAAACAATAGGAAATAAATTGTGTTTAAACTCTAAGACACAGTGTTTTCTCCAATCCCTATCCTTTTCACTTATTTCAAATAAATATCAATTCAAACATTAAGTGCATATTTAAAAATAGTATTTAAAATCATTATTCTGGTGGAAATCATATTTTATAATGTAGTTTAAGAATTCATTGCAACGGTTTAGTGGAGGTAATTGGTATTAGAGATGCTTTGGAGCGGGTTAAGAATGAGGGGTTGCACTTCGATGGTGATTGACTCTGTTGATCGGGGAGTGGTAGTAATTAAACAAGATTGTCCCTGTCATGTCGCCTCTCGGGACGGTTATTCTGGATTGTAGGGTGTTGTTGACTCAACTTCATGATGTAAGTGTCTACTTTGTGATTAAATCAGCGAATAGAGTGACCGATTTCCTGGCTAAGTTGGCTTTATCATGGATTAATTGACACTTAAATGAAAGATCAGTTCTCCTTGATCTATCTGGTTGTATTGCTCGAGATTTGGTTTAATGTATTTAATTTGGTTGTTAAAAAAATCATATATTTTTCTTCACATTAAGGTTTTATCTTATTGATCTAATAGTTGAAATTGACACTTAATTTTCATAATAATATTTTAAAAATAATCTCCTAATATTCATATAATATAAAATTATTTTGAAGTTGACCAAAATAATTTAATAAACAGCAAATATAATATGAAACTATAGATTTATTATACATGAAAATTCGGAATTATATTTGCTAACACTGTAATTAAATTGGGCACGATATGCTTTAAATATATATTTTCCTCACCTCCACTAAAAAATTGGTTACATGCGGAGAAGTATCAAATTCAAATCTTTCAAGTTAAAGGTTGCTCTCATTTCTCAAGTCTCAACCACTAGAACAAGCCGTATAGGTGCCGACAACGTTGTAATGACACGTGCCCACGACACACCGAAAGTAGAAGACGGTTCTAACACGTGGAGACATGGGCGGCTAATAAAATAATAGCCGATAGCTTATAATTTATGATAAATAACTTATAATAAGCGACTTCTCCTATATAGTTCCGCCACTTATCAATCCTTTCTTTCTCTATAGAATAACTTTTTAATGGACTTTAGTTACTTCATTATTTATTTAGTAAGGTATTAGTGGGTTATTTGCTGCCCTCTCTAATTCGTTTCTAATTTTTTTAATATAATTTTGTTCACACACATCGGTTTTATATCATAATATTTCGTTTGATAATATTATATAGAGTTGTGAACGAGCCAAGCTTTTAACGAGTTC
>JAYMTP010006466.1:0-12053 GCA_036897365.1 Geranium brycei | reverse complement strand
GATCTTCCCCCCCCCCCCCGGGTAGATCCGCCTCTGTGCATACACGAACGTGAAATAGGTGTTGAGTCACCCCCAACTAATAAGGTTCACCTTTTAGTTGTGTAGATCGACACGATATGTACAACCCAATTTTACAGTGACCTTACTTACCGCAGGAGTAGCAGTTCTAAAGGTAAGAGGAAAAAGTTGAGTGCCGGGACCTCCTCCTAAAATGAAGGCAGCCACATGTTTTGGCTCTGCCTTCTCTCGACTAAACCATGGTGCTGTCACATTCTGAAATAGAATAGCCATGAGTGACTCTTCCAAAATACACAAGCATCACTCAAATCTACAAGCTCAAGAACTCAAAAAAAATTTTGAAAAGAAATGAACTCACCACAGCTTTGTTGGTGGCGCGTTTTGTTTTAAGAACCGAATAAGCAACCGCAGGCCTGACCTTCCCAACCCTTTTCTCTAATTTCGTATATATTTTTTAATCAGCAAGTCGTATCAAAATTTGGGCTAGACTGTGGTATAATAAATCACAGACATCACCAAACTCTTTGTTTTGGGGAGAAACAATACCTATTGCAAACCGATTCGGAGAAACAATTTTGTTCCCATTTTCTCCATTGGAAAGTCTTGTTTTGGGGAGATTTATGTTGGTTTTGAAGCCCACACAACAATGATTCATTACAGCCATAGCCATTGTAGCTTTGCCTCACCGAAAGGCCATGTATAATACAATGGTGGATCAGATAATGATATCGATGCACCGAACACAAATCTGATTGATGTAGAGACCCAATTTAAGTAACTAAAGTATAGTTCACATAAATTAAGAAAATGGAGCTAAAATAATTTAATGTCCCATCGATATAAGAAACTCAAAAACAATAAAAGTCAATTTTAAGAACCCGAGGACAGATGAACAAAAGGGAAAAAACACATGTACCCAGACAATATAAATGAACAAAAAAAATTAATCCTGATTAATTATCTATTAATCTCTTAATCTAATAAATTTCTGATTAATTCCCAAAAAGACTCCCTGTCTAACAGGTAGAACATTGTGTACCCATATCGCAAAAGCAACAAACAAAAAAATTTCGAGCACCCAGATGATCGAGAACAAAAAAGATGTACCCAAATCATAAAAGCTCCTAAAATCCAAACTTTCAAGCACCCATATGACCAAATATAAAGGAAAAGATGTACCAAGATCACAAAAGCTCAAAAAATACGAACTTTCAAGCACCCATATGATCAAGAACAAAAAAAGTCACAAATTTGTGAACAAAACAGACCTTGCAAGATGGCTGAAAAAGGGTGGGTAGAGATCAGAACCCAGAAGTCAGTGCAGTGCGCTAGCGATGTTGAGCATGTTCTAATGTTTATGAGTAAAATTTGAGAAGTAACAATGAGATATTGGAATAAATGTGAAAACAAGAACAAAACAAGTAATTTTAATCTACCTCTTACCTCAAATTTTGTCTAATTTCTGTTGTTTCATGGAGTGATTGAGGTAGCATTCAGACCAGACAGCGGTCTCTTTGATCATTTGTTTCACTTGTTTATTTTTGGAAAAAAAAATGTAATTTGTTGAAAATTTTCATTTGGAACGTATGGCCATTAATAAAATTAGTGGACTAAAACACTTTAGATCCTAACTTTAAGCTCCAAGTAAAATGCTTTTCTTAAATTCTAGAATATGTTTGGTGTATGAGAGTCCAGAACATTTATAAGGCCGGTTTTTAAAATTTCTTATCTCTAAATATTCAATTTTATCTCAATCAAATTCAAAGAGCTCACATTCTTCAAAATATATTTTACTATAATACATCTCGGATCCTTTTTTTGGATTTAGATTAAATATATTGCCGGTTTTGTTAAGAAAAAACAAAGAGTTTATTGACAAATTTAGTGATCACTCAAATCGAAGATACTGAATTTCAATGTGATTTAGATGTAAACAATATTTTATCACATTTACACCAAAAAAGATTCTACCACTCTAGTTTTTCAGATCATTCTGGTTTGGAGAATTACAAATTTAAGGTATGTATAGAGAACATACTTAAAACATAGTTATGAATTTTCCAAAAAAACATAGGCATGTTATAGGCCTTACACTACAAAACTTCACTGAACAACATGCAGAAAATAACACACTCCAAGACATTTAAGGGAAAAAATACTCAGATATGCAATTTCTAACAAAATAAGAACAGTGCCAAGAGAATTGTGTCTGCTAATTATGTAATGCTAGAAGATCCAACATAACAGAGTGCACATAAGCTTGAAGTGAACAAACAATAAAATTGTTTTTAAGTTTCCTCTCAAAACAGTAAGGGAAATAAAAGCAATCATTCTTTGGTTGCCCTGGTGTATATCTGCTGGCTTGCATGAGCCGACACCATCCGGATCAGACCTTTGGCCATCAATTCCTTGATCGCCTTCCTCGCAAGAGACCCGTTAATCTGCAAAAGTTTTCACAACAATGACAAAGCAGAATCAGTTACCAGAATTAAGATGCCACACAGTTCCACACCACATAGTAACATACAGAATATGTTTTGGAGCAAATCTGTTATTTCAAGTGGACATGAGATACATGAAAGGGCAGTAGACATGAGTAAGGCGTTGATTCAAGAAAATAAGTTCTGAAAATACAACTATAGATTTCACAGAAAAAGGTTTTATTTACTAAGACGTCAAATTGGAGCAAACAATTCAGATACAAAAGGATCAAAAGAGCACTTATGGAGGTCCATCAGTTGCTTACACGGTTCTAAAACTATCAAAACTCGATATGTATACATATATTCGTTTAATGTAATAAGATAGTTTCAAATAACTTAATAAGTTCAAACAAAAATAACATGAGAAACCAGTCCAAACATCAATAAAATAGACAAGTTAAACAAACAAACAAGTCCACATTGTCTATTTCATGAAGCATATTTGCCAAAAATCAGAACATTTTTAAAGTATATATAAATATAAAAACCGACCAACTTGACCAGACCTCTTGACCAATTTTTCACTTATCGTTCTTGATGGTTCAGTTTCACCAAGAACTCGGAAGCTTCAGAACACCGGTTCCCAACATGTAATTATGTTTACGATTATGATTTATGAACATTGCAGCGGAACACGACATATCATATCTGATGCAATATACAACAATACATCAACACACAATGCAAGCACACAATATAACCATAGCATTCACAATCTCAATGTAGTTCACCGCTGTAGCCTAATGCAACTAAGCAAAAGACATTCAGACCAAACAGTTGATCAAATAAACAACACAACTCAACATCACAGACTTAACTAGAAAAACAATCACGCAAAAATCACCATCTACTCCAAAACCACATAACCACCAAGTCACTCAACAATGCTTATAATCACGGATAGACAAGGAGGTAAGTAAAATACATGAAGCCTGTCGGAGAGCACAGAGGTGGTGATGTGCTTATACTTGGGAGCCTCAGTGAGGAGCCTGTCGTAGGTGACCTGGTCAAACAGCACCATGTTGTTCACCTTCTCCTTCTGCTTACCCTTGCTCCACTTCTGTAAATTTCTCAACAAAACACCACAAACCCAGTTCAGGAAACCAAAACCCAACTCAAATAACAATCCAAAACAATCAACACATCACCATAAACACATAAAGTTAGGATTTTTAAGGAAAAAAAGTGAATAAATTTAGGGTTTTGAAAGTGTGACCTTCTTCTTCTGCTTGCCTCCTCCGGACTTGGCTGGCTTGGACGACGGAGGAGGAGCCTTCTCCTTCTTCGGTGCCTGAGACAATCAAAATGCAGATTACCCAAATGTTAACATAGAGAGAATCACTAGAAATAGATAGATATGGTGCAATTGAACGGTTCAGAGGCTAAAAAAGCGATTCTTGAAGATGAAACAGAGGACGTACCATTGGGTTGACCGAGAGAGAGAGAGCTGAGTAGCGTCGGCGGCTAAAGAAGCAAGGTCGCTCTGAGAGAGAGAGAGGGCACTGAGGAGGAGGCGCTTTTGGGTCTTGTGTGTGACTAAATAGGGTTTGTTCAGGTGGAGCTAATGAAACGACGCCGTTTTGATACTCTATGAGTAGGGCCGTTCACAATTCGGTTTTGAGTCGGTTCGATTTTGAACCGAACCGATCAATTCGGTTCAATTTCACTTTGGTTTTTTACAAAACCGAGTTTAACAAAATTCTCACATTTTATACCGTCTTAACTTATTGTTTGACATACTGATTTTCGGTTGGATTTTATTTGCCCCGATTTTCATGAAACTCTCGCATTCTGGGCCGGCCTTGACTTATTCTTTGTTGGACCAACACGTTTAAACCCAATTAATAAATTTAGGGGACTTAAAATGAGTCATGTGTCTCAATCGATTGATTTTTGGTTCGATTCAGTTTTTAATCGGTTCTTGTTTGATAAATTGAAACCAAACTGATAGGGTTGGTTCAGTTTGGTTTTGAATTGAACCAAGTCAATTCTTTTTTGTTCGATTATTTTTCGGTTGTTTAGGTTATTCTTGAACATCCCTATCTATGTGGCTGACTATGCGGTGTAATTTTCAACCTCAAATCAATGGGTTTCGGTCGGGCTGAAACGATTGTGACTAAAGATAATTGTGTTTTTCTTTAAAATCAGGTTAATAAAATAATATGAACTTGGGCCGAGTTCTTACAACCTTCAAAACTTAGAGTTTGTATGGATCATAATTAGAATCAAAATAGATATAACAACATGACATGATTGGTGATCGCATTCTTCTTTTGTTGAACGTAGGATACTGAGTTTCTGCTGGAGGTAAATATGTAAATTTAGTGATTGTATTCTTTACTTCGTAGATTTAGATATTTTGTGTCGCTATAAGATGAAAACATGATGAGTTCAAGACGGATCCAATAGTCTTCATGCCCTACCTCTCGAGATCGGGATATTATTAAGTGTCATTCATATACCAAAAAATTTATCATTCAGGATGACCATACTTGCCTCATTTAGTATCTAATATATACAAATTAATTAAATTAAGTATATGCATATTTTGTCTCTAATAGAACACCTTAACAATTGAGTATCATACTGTTTGTAACGAGGTCAAGAGTTGAATATTATATCTCATAACGGGGATTAGATCATCATTGTACATATGATCTAATCCCTTGTATAGAGCATATATATAGCTTAAATTTGCATTAATTAGCCTTTGAGAACAAATTGGATGTGCAGAGCAGACAAAGGCTAGTTACAAGACAACAACCTAAGCAATCTTGTCTTAAATTGTATATACAAGGTTTGTTTACAAAGTGCATCCTCGGTTCTCCGCATAAACACTAGCATGAGATCGAGCCACCCGCCGCCAAAACTTCCTCTTCCAGCTGCAAATCAGACAAAGACATGTTCGAGACCCATAGGATTTGAGGTAGAGAAAACATAATGCACAAAGACTCACAAACAATCCTCTATACTTGCCTTGAAGAGGGTCTCAAGCTTGGTCTTCACAAGACCACACTCTTGCTTCACTTGCTGCAGACACTTCACACACCTAAAACCGATCACCAAAAAAACACTTATCATTCTCATCAACAATGTTCAGTCGGGTATAATCAGTCGGTAATGACCATAACCGAGTGACATCGAGTATTGTCACTCAGATATGGTCTAATATACCCGGCTAACATGTACCTCTTCATGTTAGTCGGGTATATACTGGATCATACCCGAGTAACGCAATGTCTGTCGGGTATAGTCTGATATATCCGACTAACATGTACCTCTTCAGATAATATTGTTTTCGAAAATACTATGCATATTGAAAAGAACTCAACAAGAATCGATGGAGGACACTAACCCTTGGACGTTTCTCTCCATGCAGCAGTTACGGAAAGAGACACAAACGTTCTGAACTCTATGGGCTCCAATGCTGCACAAAAACATACTTAGGCATCAATAAATTCGTATTTGCACTTATCAGTTTGAATTTTTAGGTACCTGTTTTCACACCTTGAACTGCTACCCTTTAGTTGATGAACTTGCGCATCCACCTTCTTGAAATCTATGCTGTCACGTTCTCTGCATCAGAACGACGTGAATCCTTAACTTTTAGGCGAATCAAATTTTAACAACATAACAAGAGGACAAATGAAGGGCACAAACCAAAATAAGTAACATATGACAATACGAACTAAATTAACATAGTACATAATGTTTTTAGTTGTCGGAAATCTGAGGGATTAGATCATTACAAAGCAATGGTTAGCTCGTGGAGGAGCCTCTCGGAGTCATCGAAGAAGAGGGTCACCACTTCGACCGTGAAGTCCGGGTTGGTCTCGTCTTGGAGCAACCTGAGCTGTCTGAACTGGTCATCAAGAAAGCCCTGTGAAGAGCTTGACATGATAAGAGCTCGATTCGTTAAATACTCAGCGACTCGGATTGGAGTAGAGAATTAGACTGACCTCATGGAACAGAGATGATGAGTACTCAGCCACTTTCCTCTGTAGCTCAACCACACCAACACCTTCCATGGATATGATCTCTCAAGCTTTTTCTCTCCAATGGGTTTGTGTTTCTTTGGTTCCTCTTTTTATATTATGAAACATATTGGGTCCAATAATTTGACGTGAGGCATTATATTTGAACATCAATAATTGCTAAAAATCGGCTAAATTGACCCTTAAGTAGAGAAATTTACAGTACCTATTCGATTTTATATATATAGTCGATCGGTTCAAGTCGGTTAGGTGGATATTTTTGAAACTAAAATAATTTATATTAATTGATAATATATTTAAGTATATAAAATGTAACAAATATTACAATATTTATTATTATTATTATTTTTACATAACATAATTAATATTTTTATTTTCTCAAAAAATATTTTTATTGTATATCTATATTAATTTATTTATAAAAAAATTAAAATAGGAATATGATTAGTTTGTCCGACCGACTAGTACCTAGTGATTTATACAACACTGACTCTCGGCCCTTATTGAATTCCTGGCCATAGATAACAAAATTCTCCGAATTCGGTGAGGATGTAGTGTCCTGGATTGGACATGAAGGAGACAAGGATCATTTAATTTGCCATGATCTCATTTTATTGTCATACTCTGAATACGTAGAAAACTTGATACCCATGATTTGAAAAGTATCGGACATGAATCTCTAAATTTTTGTGAAAATTTTCCCATTGCAATCCCTATCACCAACCCAAAACCACATTAATTTTTTTTAAAATAAAACATTGTGTTAAAATTTTGTTTTTCGACAAATATGTATTAAAATATACTAAAACTATAATATTAATCATTATTTAAACAGGACAGGCGATGATTCCGAGCGGGGATAGAATTTTTGTGCATATCCTTGAAAATTAACCTCTTCACCCGATCGAATCAGAGATATCAAGTTTCAAATATATTGTCATCTCTAGACCTAGACCTCAATTGTTACAAATGTGACGTGAAGTATGTTTTTCACATTGAAATCGTGACGTTGCTTAGATTCTGAATTAATTTTGGGTATTTGATCATTACCTTATCTCTTCACATTATGTCAATCATTTCATAAGAATGTCGTGTTGATGTCTCATTTGTCACTCAGGAGATTATTTACCAATACTAAATTAGTTATTCACTTCAAGTTTATGTCATCAAAACCCTCTACAAGAAATTGTTAGTGTTACTAAATAGTGTTTAAAAATTTTATTTTATCTGGTTAATCACTAATTAATTTTTGTTTAGTTCTATATAACATTCGATTAACTCTTCAATCAGATTTGCTTAACATTTTTTGAAACATGATTGCTAAATGGCCTATAATTTAGAGAGTGAGTGTAGTGAAAAATTATGAAATGGGGTTTTGATTCCATGAACAGCTAGCTGGTCAGACTCAGATGTGTACATGATTTTCATCATTTCTTGCCTTTGTTCATTTCTTGATGTTGAAACATTGCAATCCAAATTACATGAAAGATACATCACATGCATGTGTCAGAAAGTTGAGGCCATATATAATAGAGGAATATTCCATTCTTCACACATTTTTCCATTTCTTTAAATTGGTCTATTAAAATAGAATTACTTGAAGAGACTTCATTTTTATCTTTAACCTTTAACCAAACCTAATGGATACTTGTTATCCGTTCATGTTTTACAATTAAAAGTTCAAATTTTGTTAGTTGTGCTTAGTGTTTTGGTTTATGGGTGACTTTTTTTGTCTCATTATTCATATGTGGATTTTAATTTATTCCTTTCATGTTTGATCATTGGTTAATTTTAATTTCTCTCTTTCATGCTTAAACACGTTGGTGTTTTGAAGTCAACAGAGTGCGGAGGCATAAAAAACCCGACAAACATAACCCAAATCGACATCACTTGATACCATGAGAAAATTGATCATATATCGGGTCATACCCGATAACTCGTATATGGGGATTAATCTCCAGACGACTTTGTCAGCCTTACTAACGCCTAGTGTGTTTAAAATCTTTAATGGGTCGTGTCTAATTTGGCTAAAAATGTCAAAACAAATAGAAGTCCAACTCATTATGTCAAGTTGAGTCAACCCGCCATTTCGCCTCATGTCAAAGTCAGATTTAATCCAACATTTTAACTTCAATTGGCGTCGGAGCCAGATCTTGTATCTCTTGAATCTTTCACTTTAACGTGTTTGGATACGAAAGAACCATCACAGTTAAATTTTAACATACTTATTTCGTATAACGAATAGTTATAACACTTGTACATGTGATGATAAATAGTTGCATCTAGATTATGTGTGAGGTCCACTCTAAAATCTATTGTTTGTGTAGGTTAATTTCAAAGCAATTGATAGGGTGTTTGGGAATCCAAAGAATGAAATAATTGAGGCCCGTTTTTCGAGAGACAACGATCGATCCAATTCCATCACCATTGTGACCCCTACCAAAAATATGAAAGTAAATGTAGGATTCTCTTTTTTCATTCGCTTATTGTCTTAATAATACACATATAGCTATTTATATATCATCAAGATATATGACCCCTACCCGGCCTTGCTTTTAACCCGAGTTCTATACGGTTTGTTGCTTGTCGAGACAAGAAAGAGTGGGAAAGTTCAAAATTGCAAAGCGGTGGGGTCCCGAATAGTATGCAATGTCGGACTCAATTGTCAATCCGCCTCAAGAATGGTTCAAAATTAACGTTGATGGGGCTCTTGATCGGGAGATTCGACCTAGGCCTTGCTCCAAGAAACTCCTCAGGGTCGCTGCGCTGTAGTGTGCTCAAGTGCCGGAGTGGACAGGGGAAGTCTGGATTCATCAATCATTGAGGCGCTAGCCATTCGCGAGGCTCTTTGTTGGGTGTGACAATAGAGGCAACAACTTTCTGATTGATTCAGATTGCCTTACCGTAGTTTTCGCTATTAATTCCACTTCTACTTTTATTTCTCTGCTCAGTTAGACTATTCTGAATTGTCGATCTTTATTGAATGTCTTAGTTTATTTTGTTATTAGTAAACAAGGTGACTCACTTGTTAGCTAGAGCAGTCATGTTATAGACTAATTGAGTGTTGGGCGAGGAGTTTGTCCTCTCAGATTTATGATGCAATGTTGTAACTCTTGATCTTTGCTAATGTCAAGATGGTTTTCAAAAAAAAAATGACCCTACCAAAAAGTGAAAGCGCTAGGGTTGAACTTTTAATTATTTGTTTTTTTTTTAAAATAGAGAAATTCAAATCTGATTAATACCATAAATCCACATCCGACCAAGTATAGCTCCTATTGCCTTTCTTGAAACCTTGTTAATGAATTTGTTGTATGATAGTGCTAGAACTAAAGCTCACATAAAAACACTTTTATTTCATCATAGAACATAAGCAGTTCACATAACTAACCAAACCTTAAAACAACACGATCTACCTTAACTATCTATTACAACACAAGCTGCATCGATCGATCATGAGCTTACGAGCACACGACCATGACTCGATCTCTAGGGCTTTTATTCTCGTGCTTAGTTATAACTAGAACTATAGGGACGATAATGATGGCGATACCGTAATTAAAGAGATCATGATCTCATAATTAACATTTGAAGTAGCAAAAACATGCACGAGTGAACCAATAACGTTGGTGGCAAGCTCCATGTTCTGCTTTCTCCCATTTACGGCACTGCCTGTCGCAGTGCGTCGACAATGTGCACACCCCCGACCATGTCCTGCTCCTCCTCTCGCATATCTTTCCTTTTCCCATCACTACTTCTGAAAAAAAATAGAAGCAAGAAACATACATTTGTAACCTTTTTATATTCCGGTTACATAGACCACGTGCCTTACTTGTGTCGGTATGCGAGTGTTAAAAAAACAATCAAACCTTACGAGACATCTATATGTCTCGTCAGATATGAGCTCATATGACACATTTGATGAGGGTCAAGTATGTCAGCTATGCGCACTCATACCCGACACAACAATGTTTAATTGGGTATGATTAGTGCATATAAAATCTCATTTGTATATGAATCAAAGAGACCGCGCTAGCCATGCTCAGCCATGACTAACTAATCCTCGTAACCTTTGAAGCCATATGTTTAGGTCCGACATAAACATCTGATAACATGTTAAATCTCGACTCATTTCAAAGGTCAGAATAATAACTTAAGACTCGTATTGGTTATTTAAACCAATAAATAGATCCAAATATCTTTTCGTCGTGAAACTTAACACAACCTCATGTTAGTATGAGATCTCATGGTATACTATTTAAAAAAATAATATCAAATGACGTGTTAGATCGAGTTGTATAACTATGATATAAATTCTATTAATCGGTTTGCCTCCAGCAAGACCCATCTTTTGTAACTTCGAACATTCTCACTTGATATATACTTTTACACATAAGTCATAACAAATGCGATCATATATAAATGAAAGAGTGTTTTCATATATATGAGTCTTTAATATAAACTAAGGGTAGTAATTACCTGAGCTTGCAAGGAGAACAAGAACGAGCAAGATTGCGAAGAAATGGAATGATTTAGGACTAGTTTTAGCCATGTTTTGATCTCTATATCTCTTTCGGTAGCTAGCTAGCTATGGAAGTTGGTGCCTATTGAGGTTGATGATTACGGCTATTTATAGCCTACTAAGTTGCTTCAAGCCACGGCTAATTGGCTGAAATCGTGATTAGTTTAGTAGTTAAGTCAATTATAGACACAAAAGAAAAGTAATAAACTATCACCACCTAGCTGCAGATCATGATGAATCTACAAAGTGATCTTGATTGTGCTTTGTGCATGGGCTTTTTTTACCCGAAATTATGGGAGAAAACTAGTTACTTTATATGTTATTTAACTTGTACAATTTTCTAGTGTGTAATGATTATAATCTACGGATCACAATCTGATATCAAATTGATTGATATTTGACCTCTCTAAAAATTCAGAACAATAAATCGAGACTAAGATGTTGTATGAATTGTTCTCATAATCCACACATATTTCTGATATGGGTTTTGTACATGATAACATTTTATCAGTAGGATACAGTTGTAGGATCACAATCATGTACAAACCAGCTCAAACGTTCAAACCAGTGGAATGTTGGGGAAAATGGGTAGAATATTATAGACTCGATAGAATGTTAGGCGAAATGGATAGAATGTTATGGACCCGGTAGAACTTCTCTGCCACATGTCACGCGATGGAATAACTCGTGCACGAATATTCACCGATCGAACGTCTAGTATTGGTTCGGACGGTTTGAATACTCCACTTAATTGTACTGGAGTGCACCCCCATAATTGTATAACTTGATATATATCGAAACTCACACGTATATACTCTTAGCATAATAAGTAGATGATCACTTAACTACGTTGAGTTGAGTTTTGAATGGTCTATAGTGTATAGACACATTTTTTCTCAATATCATATAGGGGAAATTCTTGATCACTACCTGTACTATACAATTTTTGCATGTCACTATGCTCTACTTTTTTTTTGCACGTCACCACTGTAAGGTTTCAGTTAGTTGCACCGTACATCACAGAGTTAAGTTTGATGT
>JAYMTP010006465.1:0-12054 GCA_036897365.1 Geranium brycei | reverse complement strand
AGATTCATGCAAGCATACCAAACTAGGGGGTCTCGGCTTGCTTAAGCTTCAATACGTCACATGGGTGTCCTATTGGGATCAGTACTGGAAGGAAACGGGGGGTCTCTGGTGTCGATGGATTGATCTGGTTAAACACAATGAGCAAGGACGCGATGCCCATATTGATCGCAGGGTTGATCGAGGAAGCTTGTTTAAGGCAGTCTGCAGCAAGATCACGAGGTTTCTCCATCCGTATGAGGTGGAGGTCGTGGCTCTGCATGACGCTAACTGGTTCGAGTCGATGCATGTGTAAAGTATTCTGCAACGGGATCACGGGGTTTCTCTATTCATATGAGGTGGAGGCCGTGACTCTACATGATGCTAAACGGGTCGAGTTGAACAACTTTAGAGAAATCATTAGTGAACGATCTTGCGTACTATCCACTATCGGAACATCATCTTATATATTTGGTTTCGATCATCATCTTAATTCAAATTAAATATTTGTCTACCATATTTTTATTTGAATATAATTATTCAATCAATATTGTTGTTATTATTTTGTAATTAAATGAAATTGTGATTTTGTTAGTTTGATTTTTTTCTTCTGATTAATCTCTAATTATTTTTAGAAGACCATTTTCGACCAACTAGCGCTTAACATTTTTTACAACATTAATTTTAGGTTAACAATGACAAGTCCATAATATTGCTACACCCGAAATGAAGTTGTGGTGTGTAAACAAAAATTAAATCCAAAATTATTACATCTAATCTATTCAAAATTACTAAAGCATGTTTAAATCTTAAATTAACAGATAAAATGTTAATTTTGTAATATAAGTTGATTTTTTTGTCTTGAATAACTTAATTAAAAGACTAACTTAAATAACAAGCTTGAACTTCCATCTATCAACTTAAATTTTTAAGTGAGTCGAGTTTTAACACAAACAATTTACTTAATAACATCATGAGTTTATCACGGGTTCAAGCAAGCCTAAAAATTTAGTTTTGAATTCAAATTGGATCCAATTCAACTTGATTCATTTATTTTTTATTATAAATAACTTTTAAAAATCAAAATTATAAGTTCACATGTATAATTTTAAATTTCATAATCAAAACATCACATGCGATAAGAATACTATATCAAATAATATAATTAGCATACTCGTGAGTCTATCAAATTTTCCAAAAATGAGCTTGAATTCAATTGATTTATCAAGAGTCAAACCATGAGTTACAAATTTAGCTCCAGTGTGATCATAATAAGCTCGAATCAAATATTTAACGAGACGAACTTGATTTTTTTAATAACCTGACTAAGTATATGCACCTACAAAATAAGCACAAGCAAGTTTAACATTGAAATACAGAAGCTGCTGCATATACAGCTAGCATGAGACAACAAAACATTCGTCACGAAAGATGTGAAGTTTTCATGCACGACCAATCTGGTTCGAATAAATTAAGCACCAAAGTCACACGTTGATAACAAGATAACTACCCACTGCGCGCACAGACAAGCCCACCTAGGATTCCATATCTATTTAGGCACAACGAGACACTGTCCAATCGATTCAAACAATGCGAGTTTTGCAACTCTTTTGAAATTCAGACCAAGGTAAGAGTTCAATTTCAGATAAGATCAATGGAGTTCCTATCTATACTTACCTTTGAAGACCTTGGTTTCATCGGTTTGTTTTCATCGAAGTAATGTGGTACACCTGCTGGATGTCAAGGACAACGCGGTAACTCCATTGCCATGTTTGATAATCATACAGCAACATTATCATAAATTAGCAATCCCCACAAAAAGTTAAAGAACTTCAATTAATTTATACAGGTATGAGGTTTGACTTCATCAATGTGTAAAGTATTGCTTATGTTATATTGACTCTAAGCTTCTTTCATCTAAAAGATGTATTTTTCATACCGTCACTTAATAAATATTTCAAAACTTCAGTTCATTAACTTAAGTTTTTAAGTGGATCGAACTTTAAACATAATATCATAAGCGTTTCTTTGACCCTTAGTAATGTATGGCTCCAATATCCCAAAGACAACCCACACAGGAATCAAAAGAATGAAGATATAAAGAAAGCTTAATAGGAAAGTGACATGGAGAGAGACATAAGCTATTAAACTTTAGAAATGAAAGGAAAATCCTGGTGGGTATGCTAGTGTTTGTCTTTATGCTGTCTTTGCAGAAAGAAAGATAAGGGTATGCAATTCCACACATCTTGGGCCTGTGAGTCTGAGTAAACTATGTCATAGACAAGTAACAAAGTATCTCTAAATGCTGAGGGTATTGACTGTAATTAACTATTTATAATAGAATAATGATAGTTTTTAGTTGAGGTTAAAATGAATTGAATATTTCATCACAACCCCATCAGAAATTTGAGAGAAGTACTAAGCACAGCAGTACAAGAAATGCACTATTATGTTCTAATAATAAGAATATATCATCGGTTCATATAAATATTATTTTTTAGCAACACTCAAGTTCTACGGAGGCTTTAACAAACAATCCCACGTTTGTTCTCAAATAGGTGATCCACTAAAATTTAAATAATGGATCTCTTACGAAATGATGATCATCTTGACTGACCAGACTAGCTTTAGTAGGAATGAGTTGTTAGGTCCATATGTGATTCTAAAGTCTCACATCAGAAGATTACAAGTATAAGGAGGGTTTATCTGCATACATATTACACCCAAGACCCACTAGACTAGTTTTTTGGATCAAGTGGACTCTGATGTGTATATGAGCTTCCTCACGGGGTGATCCTCCTTGGTAAAGGCTAAGGTTCTCCCCAACAACTAGTATTAAAGTTCTCTAAAGAAAAAAAAAAGAAAAGGGAATGCCTTTCAACTAGCTAGTGAAGACAAAAGTGTTGTTATCCATGCAGTTTCCATAAACCTCTATGTCATAAACTTTGGGTCCTTTCATTTAATTATCTTATTTACTGTCCCCATGTGCATGGAATTTGTATCGTATATAACACCTGGAACTGTGCTTTCAAATTTACAACTTCTAAGATCGATATGATCTGTAAATTAACCTTGATTCCCTAGGATTATTGGCGGAGGAAATTAAAGTACTCTATTTTTCCATGGATTCAGGCTACCAGTTTCCTCCTGGTTTCAGGTTCCATCCTTCTGATGAAGAGCTCATCGTTCATTACTTGCTAAACAAAGTGACATCTCTCCCACTCCCAGCGTCTATAATCGCTGAAATAGACCTCTACAAGTACAATCCATGGGAGCTACCCAGTTTGTTCCCTTCCCACACACCATCCACTCTTTTTTATGGTCTGTTGGTCGACTATTGCAAAAGGGTATATTACATATTTGTGTGTTATTGTTTCTACAGAGAAGGCTTTGTTCGGAGAAGAGGAGTGGTATTTCTTCAGCCCGAGAGACAGGAAGTATCCTAATGGAACAAGACCTAACAGAGCAGCAGCTTCGGGTTACTGGAAGGCAACCGGAACCGACAAGCCTATACTAGGCTCTTGTGGATCAAACAGCATTGGAGTAAAGAAGGCTCTGGTGTTCTACATTGGCCGCCCACCCAAAGGAGTTAAGACGGAATGGATCATGAACGAGTACCGACTTCCTGAGACAACGCTGATCAGACCCTCCAAGTTACGAGGGTCTATGAGAGTAAGTTTTGGCCGTCTGAGGGAAGTATAATAGAAATGTGTTAGAGTGCCACATCTGAAAGATGTGAATATGTTCACCAGCTTAAATAACAGTCTGGACCAATGATGATGATGACTCTAATACAGCCCCTGATCAGTTGCTTCTATTTTGTTATCAATTTGTACAACCTTTGATCTGATCAAATGTATGCAAATTAACTCTGTTGTTGTCACAGTTGGATGATTGGGTACTATGCCGGGTTCGACAAAGAGGAAGCATGTCAAGAACCAGAGGGGAAGCTCATGACAGCAGTAGCACGGACATGGGGAGCTATCTGCCTGATATTGAGGGATGCCCTATATACTGTACCCCTAACCCCGAGATGGTTACAGATTATCTGTACAAAGACTGTAGGTTGCTAGCTAGATTACTTGCTGGTCAGACACTACCACCCATTGAAAACATTTCAAGTGTAGGCTTCGAGGGGAGCAAGAAAATCAACAACTTTATGGTTAGCCAAGACGGTTCCAATAAAGTGAGCTCCCAAATAACAGCTTCTTTCACCAACCCACTCAGAAGGAAATATGGCCAGGAAGATGAGCACAACGATCTCTTTACGTCTAACAAGAAGCTAGACAGTGGGAACAAAAAAAATATGATCCAGTATAGCCAGAACCAGTTTCGCGACGACTACTTTACCTCTAATCCATCCGATTCTGTTATTGATTTCCAAGAGTTTAATGAGATCGCATTCCCAGAAAGATACTTACCGTAAAGAAGCCTTGGATTGCAGGTGGTCTGGTTCCTCGAGGAAGTGTGGAGGGCAATTGTAAATGACTGTACAGAATAAGACATGGGTAAGGAATGTGAGGTGGTAGAGTGCAACTGAATCATAAACCAGTCAATATTATCATGTATGGTTTCCATTACTCTGTTATGAGGTGTGCATGTATTTCATTTTCATCTATCTGTACGTATACTAGTGAGTCTACCTTTTACTCTTTTAGAAAGTTATTATGAATGTCTTCATATGATTAAGCTTAAGGTTCATGGTGGAACATGAAAAATATATAGATTTTAGTCCATGAAACATATTGGACAAATGGTGGTATATTTTCAGATGACATGCAGTATCAAATGACAGTTTTCTTTTATTATTGGAGAGAAAATTGTTACATACATATCAGTGACGCGTCTTCATAACTATAAGCTTACAACTTTAGTCAAGAGCCAACATAAACAAATTGGGCAGTAAATCTCCTATCTAAACTAGTTTTAACACGGGCAAATCTAGAAGAAAAGAATTAATTATGGGCATTGCACAGTTACATCAAAAGCCTTTGGATAGTGAAAGAATATAATACCAGATACCATTGTGACCTATAGACTGCAAGACACCTGTAGAATGAATTAGTGAGTACACTGCAAAAGAAAACCAGAGCTGGGTTTCAATTGTCAGAGCATGATCTACAAATTAAAGTCTGATTTTGCAGAAGTGCTAATAACTCTTACCTATGATGAAAACTAGTAAAGTTCAAAACTCTTAAACATCCAGAAATTCATAAACTTAAAGAGGAACTGAGAAAGGGGTCTTCCCTGGTAAACCCAAAAGTTATGGCCAAAAATCAACACGTATCATATTGGTAAATTATCCCACTTGGGACCAAACCTCTACCAGCACCCATTTTTTTCCACTCGTAAGAATTCGAAAGGGTATTGAGTATAACATTTCATTGTGCATGTTAGGAGAACTGTCAGCTAAATCACAAAATCATCACATGCCCACATTTTTTGAAAGAGATTATAACACGGTACCAAATAACCCAAATAGTCCACATGCATTTATGAAAGTGATAATAACCATATGACTTTTCCTCAGATGCAGCTAGCAACTTGCAAAATATGATAATTGCATAGTAACATTTACAGGCTCCGCTGTACCAAAAGCCCTATCAGTAAATATTATTTTGGTAAATGAACTCAGGTCTATAAACTTTCTGATTAGTATATATGAAACCAAAATGAATCTTACCTCCAAGACAGTTTCCCTAAGTTTGATGTTAGTATTTCTAAGATCCGAACTTGTCTTATCCATCTAAAAGAGAACCAAGAACTCATAAATTTACATTGCATGTTCCAATATAATATACAAGAAAACTAGCAAGCAGCTAATTACAACTCACTTACGTTTCAATTTCATCCATTAATATCCATGTAGAGAAGTAGTTAATTTTGATTGCTTCTGACAGTATCACCAAACAATTAACCAAGTCAAAATACATTACAAACCTGATTCATATCCATTGCCAAGTTTTTCAATGTGTCCAATCCATCCGATAAGATATCAAGACCTTCACCCTGAACAAATATGTGAGAATAGATTGAGCGACCGCATACATCCATAGGTCAATATTAACTGAATTGTGGGCTACAGGAGAGACAAAGGTAATTGATCTAGACAGAGATCTTACATACACATTTCATTTTTCTCATTTCACATTCTCGCCAAAATTGATTAGACTCCTCGACTTGTTGGAAAAAGCATCAGCAACACAGATCACCTGTTGAGTGTTAACATGGTTGGAATGAAATCACTTATTTGAAT
The DNA here is from genome assembly GCA_036897365.1 of Geranium brycei. NCBI lineage: Eukaryota > Viridiplantae > Streptophyta > Magnoliopsida > Geraniales > Geraniaceae > Geranium > Geranium brycei. The sequence continues at coordinate 5,822 of JAYMTP010006465.1, read as the reverse complement.
TCTATATCCAAGGCCGAAGTGAATGTTTGTTCTACATAAAACCTCATTATCAATGCTTTAAAAATAATTTACACGCCTCAACAATTTGACATCACTAAACCCTGAAATTAGCGTGAACATCCACGAGATTGAAACCTATTTAAATTGTTAAAAGTAAAATTATTCGACCCTTGTATCATCTTGGATAGTTATAGGCACAACCATTGAAATCAAATAGTAGTAAAATGATGAGTATACTTTAATTCACCTTCTCATGAGCAAGCTTCTGAAGCCTTGGAGCTTCCTGGAAATTACACACGAACACAGAATCAAACGTGCTAGGTCGATTTGGATCTCGTAGACGCTCAAGAGGCGAGCGAAGGCGGCGTCGCCGCCATGGGCGTTCTGGTCGCGGATAGAGAAGGAGGTAGAGAGGATCGACGGTCGTTTTCGTTGGCCGCATTGTTGCTCACTCTTCACACCACACAACTCATCTCGAGAACATGTCCGCTTTTGGCGCCAATACATTTTCACGAAAGCAAATCAGGGGAAATTTCACTCTATAGACTGTAGCAAGTAATTATTATCACATACACCGTCAATGTAAAGTGAACATTACTAATTGAATATGTTGCTAGCCCCTTGGGGTTGCTCAAAATCGGTTAATTAGAATATGAAGCCCAAATTGAAAATTGGATTGGTTAATTCAGTTTTTAATTTCATAAAACAAAATTGGATTGGTAATTGATGTCAAATAAAAAATTAATTGATCGGTTTTATTGGCCGATTTTTTGGTCAAAACCAAACCAAGTTTGAATATAATTTGGGCGTCAAAACCCAGTCAAACCGAACCAGTTTTGGTTTGCTGCTATGCTACACATGGATGCCTCATAGACATCGATTTGTGGAGATCAATGGGTGATATCAAGTCACGTACATTGTATTAAGCCATTTATGGTTTACTTGGTTAATCACAATTTTTATATAAATTGAACCTGAACTAAACCGATTTCTTCCAGTTCTTAACTTGGTTAATCACATCTCTCATTTTGGTTTTGGTCGATTTTGTAGTTTTCGGTTAGTTTTGAGCAGCCCTATATGTTACTTTACATCATCTACGACACATTATTTAAAATTATTTTTCTGTGAGTTAGATGAAAAGTACTGAAATTTAAATCTTCTATATTTTATTCATTATAAAATGAATAGATCTTTGTGCCACGACCTGGGAGACTTGACTTCTAATTCCAGTTTTGTGCGTTGTTTGGGAGAAACTTATTAACCACACTTTGTCCCTAAACAAGCCTTTCGACATTGAAACAAGCATATAGAGTGAGCGATTGATGAGTGTTCGTTGTACTTAGATCGATTAAGCAAACAAATGAGATAAACAAGACGAGATGTTGATGTTTAAGGACCGAAGTTTGGGGGCCGGTTGCCCCTATACAGCGGAGGCGATCAGTACTTTATTGGCCTAGAATTTCCTTCTGGCACTCAAAAGACTGTGAACTAGTGTTGAGTCTTGTCAGTTGGCTCTCCAAAAGTTGAGAATTACAATACCCTATGCCCTTATGTATACTACTTTACAGAGAAGTTTCATAAATACAACTCTAGCAAAATAAAGGAAAAATATCTAGGAAACCCCTAACATAAAGTAAGAGAATATTCTCCTGAATCTTTGGCGTCAAGTCGAGCGTATCCAGCCTTGATTTTGATCTAGTGCGTCCAACTGAATAGGGTAAGTCTCCTTGCACATAGAAAGGGTTGAGGTGGCATTGCTTGGCTGCGAAATAAGGCCGCGCGCGCCTCCATAGAGACCGCGAGCTTGTGTCGTGGCGAGCCGGCGTTGGGGAGACAGGTCGTGGTGGAGCCTTGAGCGGTCCTTCTTCTGACTCGGTCTTGACTCCTTGGCGAAACGACGTTGTAGAGGTCGGCCCCACGTCTTGGGTTTCTTTGGCTTCGGACGTCGGGGTACTTCGATAGTGAAGCGTAAGTGAGCCGGCGTTGATTGGCCGGGGACTTTCTCTGGTTTCTAGGTTACACTTCTTAGCCTAGGCGGACGGGATTCGTCGGATGTCCGAGGTTGTGTGATCGTGCGTTAGGGGAAATCGTAATGGCCGAGCTTGACGAGAGAGGTTGTTGTGCGAACCTTAGCTATCAAGGGATTTGAACGAACCAAGATGGAAAAGTTCTCGACTGGGGAGAGGGTACAACGAATTTGGGCGAAGTTCGTTAGTCACACACAAGAGGATTTATGTGAAAAATCTCCAGGAGTGTGACATTTGGGTTTCATATAATCGATTCCCAACATATGCAACTTAATTTCATACAATTTCAAAACTTAAGTGTATGTTAATGTTGCTGCTTACTAATATGACATGGTTTCGCTGCTTCTGCATGTGGAAACAAATAGAACCATAAATTCATTAAACTGTATATTAATGTTGAGTTTCTTCAATTATTTACATATTTTCTTGTACTGCCACATGCAAAGGACTCAATCTATCTGACTACAATTCTCTCGTATACTTCAGTAACCAAACAAATAAATAAAAGAACCAACGATCACCAGTGGCAATTCCGTTATATATTACTGAACGGCACTCTCGATTTCCCGTCAAACGAAAACTCCCCGGACCCGATGTCAATCTCGTGTTGACCGCGATCCATCGGCTCATCAGCGTCCACGTCACGGTCACGGTGGTGGTTGGAGCGAGACCAGTTGCTGTCCTCTTCACCGTCGTGGCGGTTGTGGCGGGACGGAGAGGGAGAGTCCGTTTCCCAATTATCGACGTCCAGGTCGTTACGGTGGGTGCGAAGCAGAGGAACAGGGGACAGGTGGTGGGAGGGAGTGGTGGGCCTGCTGGAGAGTGGGGTCACGCTCCTGGACCCACCCTGACCCTTGTGGTTGTGTTTCACGTTCTTCTTCGCTGTCTGGTGCCAGTTTCGCAGAGCCGTAGCCACTTTCTCATTGAATATCGTCAGCTTCATGGTCGTCCCCATCTATACATTCATTTATATTTAATAACCACTAAATCACCCCAACTTTATTATAAAAACTCGAGACTACCTTCAACTATATAAATAAAAACTAAATTACAAAACTTCCTACCTTCAAAAATGACGGAAACAATTTTATAATTTTTTTTATTTCAACTTGAGTTGAAAAAATAATTTTAAAGACATTTTTGAAGAAAATTTTTTTCTCAATATACATCCAGTTTTTGTAAAATTTAAATATTTCATAGATATTTTTGGTAATTTACCCTGAATAAAATGATGGTCTGGTTGATTGATGTGCAAAATATTTATCAATCCTCACCTGTGTTACAAGGGCATACAGAGGAAGAGTGACATAGCTGCACAGGATCTGTATGACGACCCTGATTCATCAAATTAATCACAACCGTCGAATGTTAATTACCAGATAAACAAAAAACTGAAGAAAAAAAACATAGCACAATTAGCAAGATTGAGACTGACCCCATTGAAATTCTGATAATTATATCCTCCGTGTGCTCATGGAAACAAGATTTCAGCCCAAACTCATACTGAACAATTAAAAAAATACAACAATTTCAAAATTTACTTCAATAAAACATTAAACATAACCAGACAGTGGCTTCGAGCTCAGTCACTCACCCAGGTCCAAGCAAAGAAGGCAAGCTGAAACGCATTCTGCAACAACAAAGGCAGAGACAACAAAATCAAGATCCAAAACACAACTTGCGCGACAATAACCTAAAAACAATGGATCGGTGAAGGAAAAATTGCAAAATCTATCGGTTAACTATTTCATTTTTTCAGAAACTCTCCGCATATTACTGAAACTCTCTGTCCACCTTGTATTTTTTGCACCGTTAGTATAATTCCGTTTATATAGACGAAATTATACTGTCGGTGCAAAAAAAAAAAGTGGATAGAGAGTTTTTGCAACAAACCTAGCATATAAAGGGTTTCTACAAAAATGAAATAGTTAACGGAGAGTTTTTGCAATTTTCCGATCGATTAATGCATTTACCTGAAAGAGAACGAAGTTGATAAGGTAGAGCAACAGGCGTGGACTGCTGAACCAGAAGAGGTGGTCGCCGAGCTCAACGACCGGCACTCCTCTCAGAACCTCGCCGCCCTCTTGAATCCTCTGCCCCATTTTGGTTATGATCACCTGCAGCTTTGTCCCCACCAGTAGGATTATCTGCATCCGCATTTAAAATTAGCACGCTATTGTTGAAGTAAAAATGCACATGTGTACACGAGCGTGAAAGAGAATAATCTCCACACGTACACGAGCATGAGGAAAAGTTAACAGAATCCCACGTGGACAAAATATGAAATAAAATTGGTGTATATAAAGGGTTGGAGCAAACCCAACTAATAAGGTTGACCTTTTAATTGTGGAGTCCACCCCGATATGTACATCCCAGTTTTACAGCTGTCTCGAGTCAATGTTCGGGTCAATTTATTGAAAGACTGGTTTGGATCTTACAATTAGAGGGATAAACGGTAGCCAGAGATAAGAATACCATCCGTGAGTGTTGAATAGAAGAAACAACACCGCAAAAAACCAAATAAGAGGACTGTGGAGAAAAAGAGAGGAACAATGTTAATTAATGGTTTCATAAACTAAAATGATTAGCCAAATCAATGACGAGGCACACGAACTTGATCCCGACGACTGTTTTGAAGTCCTCCTCTAGCGATCTATTGATGTATTTTTGGAAATTGAAATTTACTTGACTTTGAGGAGTCAAATGTGCCTGCAAATGTTATAATATGTTAGTAATCGAATAAGCAATATGGAATTAAGGAACTAATTAAGGAGAAAATATGGTGCACCATGATGAATCCATGTCGTAGGGTCAAGTAATCTACTTTAGGAACCGACCTAACGAATTGTCTGAAGAAACAAACCTGCCAAAACAGAGCAAATAGAATGTGAACATAATAATAACCTTAATTTTTTCACTCTCCCAAAATCTACTTACTAATTTTATTACTACAAATAGAGGAATGAAATGGACATAAGAAAACGAGTTGGTCGCTAAAAGTTACAAATAGCTAGAAATACTAACACATAGAAGTCAAATCTGAGGGAATTCGTTTCATTTTCAATTATATGAGTTTTATTAGGTATTAAAAAATACTGTTAATTTATAAGAGTTGAATTATTATACTTGTTTGTGAAATAATGTCCGTAAAATAAATATAGAGTAATTAATGCATGAGCTTTTAGTTTCAAATTCTACAGCTAGATGAAATTTGACATAATAAGTTCAAACATTGTATTAATTCCCTTCAGGCAATTATTTTTGAATTCCAAATATAATTTTTTTAAATAGCACATGCTGGGTGATTATGCTTTCTAATTTAAAACTCATGATGGGTAATTACTTCGGAGGACGCCTGGTTTTGTAGCCACCTATATTAATTAATTACCTTTTTAAAAAAATTGGCTTATCTAAGGAGCAATTATTCACCAATAATGATGCAGAATATGTGGGACTCTTATCTTGTGATCGTAATTAGACAAGAATATAAATAAAATCAACGCGTTTTGCTACATGCAATATGCTACTAATTGCCATTTAATTAATCTAATGCTCCACTTTATTGCCTTTAAAAGAAAAGTTCAATAGTTGAATGTCATTGATTTGGACCTTGCATGTATAATATCATTACTACATAAATAGATTTATTTAAATTTGGCCAAAATACTTCCCCACGTAAATACTCCATTATAACAATTTCTAATACCCTTTGAAGAAAAGAAGAGGAAACAAATGAGTTTATTATGTAACATTTGTTTAATCAAATAATAAAGTGTTTTAAAAGAAAATGGAGAA
>JAYMTP010006464.1:0-12054 GCA_036897365.1 Geranium brycei | reverse complement strand
TATATGATTTAAATCACATACAAACTTTAGCATATTTACAAACTGTCCAAACTCATGGCAGACATGGAAATCTGCGCGCACGATCTCCAAGCGCGCGACACGTGTCCAGGAGCTAGCCCGCAGTGACTTTTAGGGTCGCAAAAGTTCCACACTCAGCGCAAAAGTTCCGCCTGAGGGTGACATGTGTGGAACTTTTGCGACCCAGAAAGTCACTGCGGGCCAGCCTTCCTGAACACATGGCGCGCGCTGAGAGAGCGTGCGCGCAGATTTCCATAAAACAACGCTTATAAGTGGGTTTGGACGGTTTGTAAAAAACACAAAGTTTGTAGTGGAAGACATATATATATATAACCCAGTTAAGTTTGAATTTATTTTAATTTTAATTGATTGTAAAAAAAACTAAATTGTCCCTCTTATGTTTATTAATTTCAAATTCATGTCACCCCTCCCCCCTTCTTCTCTCCTACCTCTTCTCCGCTGTGCATTTTTTTTGGCGGCGTCCTCTCCAGTGAGACATAAAGAAGACGATCCATTAGCTTGACTATCTTCCATTTTATTTCATTTAGTTATTCAAAATCTTTTTATTGAGCAAACCCCACAACCCACACCATCAAGACCGTGTTTCTCAAGAAGGGTCAGTACCTAGAGACCGAGCACATGTTCGAATCCCTAGCCGCCACCTTGCGCCACCGATGGATCTCGATCCCCAATCACCTTCTCACCTAAAATCACGAACCCATTGGTTGAGGGAAAGTCAAATCGATTGGCAATATGAGTTTCATTTTCATTACAATGACGATTTTGCCCTCGGAGCATGATGAGATTGAAACTTATTAGGAGGATAATAGGGTCATTTCATATGGTGTTAAGATTTAATAGCATGTGTTATGATTTTGAAATTTTAAAATAAAATAGGAACATTTTATTCTTTTCACAATGATACTTAACACCATTGAGTTTCGTGAGACAAAATGAAAGCGAAATATACACACCTATTTGACATTTGACGGTAGTTCAAAGCACTTCTATAATATTACCCCTTCTTCATTTTTTAAGTAATATCTTACCTACTCGAATCACATCCTCTTTACAAATATTGGGGGAATCGAACTCTTGCCTTTAGTTAAGAAAGAGCCTACTTAAATCATTGCGCCAAGAGCGGGTTCAATACATACATGTAATTGAATTTACTCAATACACATAAATATATATGTTCAAGTGAATATTGAATAAAAATTATGTATAAATATAATAATAATATTATTAATTCTTTATATGCAGACAATCCTATTGAGTTTTGAAATATTAAGCTTAAGTATAGCTTATTTAGTAAACACCCAGTTTTGAGCTTGATCTCAATTATGCCGAACTCGAATCATATGGTTAATGAATAACACTTCAGAAAATGTTTAAAAGTTCGATCAACAAAACTATTAAGTATTGAAAAGTTAAATTCAAGTTTGATTACATTGAATTTGAACTAAATACTTAAGAAATAAAGCTCGAACAACATAATTTAACTTTGACCTATATAATAAATGTATTTGTACTCGCTGTAAGAAAATTTAGTTCCGCCCCCAACTACTGTCGGAGGGCTGGCCCGATCTATGTTGAGGTGTAAAACAAAAAATAAAAATGAGACTAATTTTAAAATAACACATTAAAAAATCTCAAATTTAAAAAATCGGTAACATTTGTTTGTTTCAAACTCACCTCGAACCTAAATGAACCTAACAAATTAAGTTGAGGAAATAGTTACATCACCGTTTAAATTGATTTTTGTCAATTTATTTAATGTTTCATTTGATTTTACTATTTCGAAATTGAGTGGTAATCAACACCCTTTAAATTTAAGTTTCATTTTATGCTTAAATGTGAGTTTTAAAAACATTTGTAGTTTTTTGAGTATGCATACTATATTATGTGTATGTTCTTCTTTTTTTGAAAACTTATATGTATGTTATAGAAGTATAAACTTATATTTTGTGTTAAGAATTAGTATCAACAGATTGATATAAACTTTGATTTAGTTTACTTTTGTGTAATTAGTTGTTAGTTACCAAACACAAAATAGAAAAATTTATATTTGATAAATAAATAATTATAACTTTGAATAAATACATATTATCATTATATATTATATTTAGAATAAATTATTAATCGCACAAAAAATTGAGGCCTTAAATATTATGTGAGGCCTCAAGCAACTGCTTATTTTCATATACCTGCCTTCTTCACATTTATTTTTTATTCAAGATTTTTTAAAGTAAAAGTTAAGTAAATTTGAGTAATGTGAAAAATGTGTAAAAAAGTGAAGATTCCTTATAAAATACTTGTGAATGAATAAATAAAGGCTAAAATGCGAGGTTTTAACCAGTTGTCTCGAAATAGCAAGTGAAATAATTCTAGAATGATTCGATCAACTTTTTCGAACCCTTTCCGGTTTTGGATCTGGATAAGAACGTACATGAACACATTCGTGTCTTCCAAATTACAGATCATGCCATTTTGCATTAATGCTCTGCTCTCCCATGATGTTGTCCCCATGACGTCACTCGTTTGAATCTTTAAGCCGTACTAAATAAGATCTTATGCTTCTAGATACTGTCAACAATTAGTCATTGAGTTAATTTTTTAAAAAAAATTCTCATTTAAGTTGGATGATTTTTTTTAAATATTTTTGGGCTGCATGACACCTATATTTTTATTAAAAAGAAAATTACACTTGACTATGATTTTTTCACATTATGATATAATTAGTGGTGTTTAAAATAATATAGTTAGGTGTAATAAAATATCATTAAATACAAATTATAACACTAAAAGAATTACGACAACAAAATGTAAAACAATTATAATTAAGCGTTTTTTTTTAAATAAAAAAATGTTTCTTTTAATTACAAAAATAGAGAGTCTTCTTCAACTCTCTCACAATTATGCGTTTTCATCAAATCTTTTGAAGTTGTCACAAATCAAGAATTAGGATGTAAAGATTTTAGGACGGTGTTTTGTCGTCAACCTTTAGCATATGATTAAAGTTTGGACAGTAGATATGTAAATTATCAGCCTGAGGATTTCGATGTCGCCTCGTCAATTTTTTCTTACAAATGCACAAATAATATTGAACCATTACATCTCTTTAACCCTCTTCAATATGAATTTAATGTCGAGGGATGAAAATAAATCACATGTGCATCACGAGATGGAGTCTACCACTTGCTCTTGCGATGATCATTACCATCATCATCGATCATAGTCCAATATTGTGTTTGCCATATTAGCAGTACTTTCTCCATCAAATGATTATTACACTAATCTATAAAATTACATGTTGTCACACATTTTATATGTTTAACACTATTATAGTGAGCTTCAAAATGCATTTAGTTAAAAATTCTTGACTTTTAATTAAACTATAACTATTTTTTATTTTATTCCTGATAATAATTTTATTTAATTTGATTTTTAATTAGTTCAGTAATTATTTTCGATTAATTATCAAAAGATTTTCTTCGTCCGACTAGCCGACTCCAGTATGTAGGAGTGCTCATAATTAATCGAGAAATCACACCGACCGCAAAATCGACAAATCGTGCACCGTGGTTGAGGAACCGTGGATAATTAGTGTGGTTGAGGTTTTAATTTGAAGAAAATCGGTATATTTTGGTCTGGTTGAGATTTTGTAATGTTAGAACTGCCGGTTAGTCGCATGTGGCTCCAATTATGTGACTTCGTCTTACCTACGCGACTCATGATTTTAATCTCACATTTTCCTAATCTACTTCCCTTTCTTTCCTCAGTTTCATATTTTTTAATATCGAACTTTTACATCTCTATTGTGAACAATGACTTAGGTTAAAGCGTTTTTTCATCATAGGTTTTGACCAAATTTGAGAACTGTTAACTCTCTTTAATCACTCTTTAATATTGGCCAATAAAAAGAATTTAAAAATGATGTGTTCAACATTTTAACTGTTTGTACTTAAAAAACTGTTACGTAACAGATGAATTTGCACTTGATCTGCATGGACTCGAAAGTTGTCTCAAAATGGTTCATATGAGAATCTCATTGCTCACGGTTGGTGTAGTAAAAATTGCAAACCGACCGAAAAATCAAGCGAATTATAGTCGGCAATTATTGTACATGCAAATATAATAATGATTTCCATTATGCAATAATCGTCAGATGTAGGCTTGTTTAAAAAATATTGGGGTGATTGTAATTAACCGACCATGATCACCCTTAGCGGTACTTGGAGAAAATCGATTGCTTACTTATCTATTGGCATTCCCAATATAGAGGACCGTTAACGTTAGTAAGTATTTTATGACCTCTGATTGGTGCAAAGTGTATCAATTTATGGGCCTCACTCGTCCTGCCGACCGTCCTAGAATATCCATTGTTCATCACTTTCGTGTCTTTAGAATATACTTAATTTAATTAACCTCCTTTTCAACTAAAAGCAATCAAACCAGACATGTCTAAATTCATTTCCCTAGATTTAAGGTTCAATTATCTAATTCACCCTTTACAGACGAGAACAACATTTGTTAATTAACTCTGTTTTTTATGGAATTAATTAACTCTGTTAATTAGTAATTTAATCATCAACAATTTTCCTAATTAATAAATTACATTTTTTTGTCAATTAAATATTATTTGCGTAAACAAAACCTTATTATCTTGGAAAAAGACGAAGAGAAACAATGCTTAACAAGTACTCCACCAAAGTTGACCAAATTATGGGAACAAATAGTCAACCACCCCATGACTTTCATACATACTAGCCCTCATTTTATGCAACCAATAACATATTTACACGTCATTGGCATTTTCACACACAAACAATAAATATATCACTCATTTTTGTTATAATAAAAGTGTATACGTGCCGATGTTAAAAAGCGGTATATATAGTCAACGATACTATATAGATAATTTATATAAAAGAAAACTCAGTTTTCTAAGTTTAATATGGTTATCACTTGCTTACATGAAGCCAGCACACAATATTTTTTACTGGGTTTTGACTAATTGTGTAAAATTTGGTCAAAATTTAAACACGTAATACAGTAGAAAAAAGAATTGTTGAATAGAAGAATTTAAAATCATTACTCACTGGGAAAATTATTTAAGAATTGTTTTTAGGAGACACTGTTACGGTTTGAGTTTACACTATTAATGGTGAGGCCTAAATTTCGAATCACGTTACGCACATGGTGGAGAAGCGTTCAAAAATAGATTTAGGATACGATGTAATAAAAAAAACTAAGAATTTATTGCAACCATTCTATTGATAAAATAAATTGTTAGTATTAAAATACATCATTGATGATAAATAAATTTATTTAAACTCAAATTCACCAAAATTATATATTAATTTTAAGTGCGAGATTTAATTTCGACGTTGTTATATGAATTCAACAATTGACATGACTTTCTATTTTTTGTTATAATACTTTGCATCTCTAAAATTTTAAGTGACACAATTTGTATCACTTAAATTACACTTTGTTGCTTTATCACTAACCATATTTAAAACTTCGAAAACTATGTATACCCCTCTACTTGATGTCTTTACAAATCACAAATTTACCTTAAATAATTAATTATTTATAATAAGTTAATAATTATCGGTTAATAACTAAAAAATTGATTAACGTTAGTTCTAGAATGTTATTTAAGTTGGTTAACACATTTACATCTTTCAGATGTCGTACTTTAACATTTACTCTCATGTGCAAGTCAGGTTGAAAGACACGTAAAAACAATAAGCGGGAGTGCAAGGACGACTTCAGATCCATGGAATTTAACCCCGAAACAAATGTCATGGAGGTCGCGTACCAAGCTCTGATACCATATGTCAAAAGCTCAACCTTTCCCCTTCACATTTTCATATTTGGTACTCTAACACTTCTCCTTCCTTGGAGCTCTTTACATATCAATTATTCTCCATCAAGAATACCCTCTTCTTCTTTGTTACCCAACGACTTGGTCCAATCCAGATGTTTTAGCGCGCATTCAATGTTGGCATGAAATCGATGCTACAGAAGTGGAGTCGAACACAAATACACTGGACATAGTTTCACAATAACTTTTGAATTCATCGAAATTTGGGTTTTTCTAAAACGTTTATTTTGTTGAAATATGAATCAGCGTTCTTAAATACTCTATTTCACTAGAGGTCTGGCAACGAACGACGATCAACAAAATTATACGAATAAACTAGTTTGCATAGAGAGATCGACGATTTTCCCGTCCTATAAATAGTTTAGCACCGACATGAAAGTTCAGATCTTATTCGCCAGCGCCAAAATTCATACAACTCTCACACTAGTTTGTTATCGTCATCAGACTCAGATGACGTCGTCAAATGGTCACCAAAGGCGACACACGTGCAACGTCAACTTTTTAAATTTATTATCGAGGTGTATTTTGTCTTTTTTAAAATATAAGGATACCTCACATGACTTTTCTAACGAGAAATTTTGAAATTTTCATCAATGCTAACAACAACGAATGCAACAAATAAATGTTAAGAAATATAAAATGTGTGGTGATGCAAAATATTAATTGAGTTTATATAAGGAAATAAAGCATAATTTCTCATATTTTAATACCCAACTTTATATTAAAATAAATATTTTTAAAAATAATATAATTTAGAATAAATTTTCAGATACAGTTGATTTCTCATACTCATAAATTACACGTGAAGATGTGAAATTTTTTGGAAGATACGGACTTGGAATGGAATGACTATATATTAGGTGTCGCAATCAAGAAGCACAAAACTCATTTGTAATCATCCTCGAATTTGCCTCAAGATAAAGCCAATATCAAATACATCATCCACTGAGTAGCTGTTAATAATAGAAATGAAAATTTAAGCCTAGTAATTAAAGATAATGATGTAATATTAAAACAAAACACAAAAAAAAACCAAAGATAGAGATTGTGATTACAAGTTATAAATTATAGCAACGTAGTTGGTCGACATGTGAACTTTTTAATTATTTAAGGTATGTGGGGCTAGCAACAAACATTTTTTAAACCAAATGTATGTAAAAAACACCATTTAATAAGCAAAGAGAAATGAGAGCAATCTTAAAGATACGAACTAAACGAGCGAAGTCGTGGTCTGAACATGTGGGAAGGACGTTCAAATAAAACTAGATATGGTGTTGAATAATATTATTATTAGAGTTAGAGTTAGAGACGTTGATTGACTTGCTAGTTGGTCCATCCAGCCATTGAAATCTCCCCACGTGTAAGGATCTCGTCACGCGGGGCCCACGCCGGAGCTCTATATAAGCCAATCACAACTCGACCATTCAATTCATGTGCCATTTTCTTTCTCATCTCTACTTCACAACTTGCAATATTGATAGGATAGGAGAGAGTTTGTTTTTGATCGGAAAATAATTATGGCCGGCGGAGGTTTGGCCGTGTCCTCGTCGGGGACGGAGTTCGAGGCGAAGATCACTCCGATCGTCATCATTTCTTGCATAATGGCCGCCACCGGCGGCCTCATGTTCGGATACGACGTCGGTGTCTCCGGTAATTAATTGATTATCACATCTCTCTCTTGTCTTGTCCCGTGAATGTTTCATTTTCTTGTAAAAATGTAAAAGAGAAGTTGGCGACAAGTCAATGAACTGCTTCTGTTTTCTTCTTTTTTTAGTGAAAACTATTTGCAACATTAATTAATATTGGCCTATTTTCTGTAGGCTATAGTAGAGAATAGGATAGTATGTATATTCTAATAACACTATTTTGTTCGGACAACAACCGGTTGTTTTGAGTAGATGAGCCGATCTCTTTTTATGGGTTCCGACCAAGTAGGAGTGTTTAAATTAAGAAAATACCCTCTTTTGGGTTGCCACATCTTGATTCATTTATTTATTTAACTAGTAAATAAAATTTAACCACTCTAACCCTGCCTGGTGGTACAACTGCTCATGGGGATGGAAAATAAATGTGAACCCGCCCCGAATGGGTGAAACCCGAAAATTTTAGGTTTAAGTTTTTTGAACGCGTTATTGAGTAGACGCGGGTTGCTTTATCCCCGATCCGATTTTAACCCGCACCCACATAAATTTTAAAAACAATAATAACTTATATAAATACTATATTTTTATTATAAACAAATATTGAATTTCTACTTCCTTCAAAAAAATATTGAATTTCTACTTGTATTGTAAAACATTATATTCTTGTATATAAATTATATTCTTATTATGAACAAAATATTATATAAAAAATAATCTTTGCTTGTATTGCAAAAGAAAATTGTTAATTAAATAAAATTTTGGGTTAGATTTCGGAGAAAACTGTATCCAACTAGTTTTTTTTGTGGGCCGGACACTCATTTGCAGTCAACAGTTCGGGTGCAGATTTGGCCAGACCCGACCCATTGTCATTAGTCTCTCTGGCCACGGATTAGAGTTTGAGCCTTATATGTGGTGAATATTGTAATATTAAAAGAAAATTGAAAATTGAATTTGCTATGTATAGGGGGTGTGACGGCCATGCCGGAGTTCTTGGAGAAGTTTTTTCCGGCGGTGTACCACCGGACCCTGAACCCGGGCGAGAAAAGCAACTACTGCAAGTATGACAACCAGGGGCTTCAGCTGTTCACGTCGTCGCTGTACCTCGCCGGGCTGACGGCGACCTTCTTCGCCTCCTACACGACGAGGAAGCTCGGCCGCCGCCTCACCATGCTCATCGCCGGTGTCTTCTTCATCGTCGGCGTCATCTTCAACACCGCCGCTCAAGACCTCGCCATGCTCATCACCGGCAGGATTTTGCTCGGTTGTGGAGTCGGCTTCGCCAATCAGGTTCTTTTTTTTCCTTCTTCTTCTTTAATTATAATATGTATCTTTAACTTGGGATATCGTTGGTTGTTGGTTGTTGAGCTCCACATGTGTAGTTGTCTTCTTTATTTAATTAATGGGGGCCATTGTTTTTTAATTCATGATAAGCACATGTTTTCTTCACTTGCCAACCCCTATTGGGTCATGAATCATGATGATCTCACCCTACCAATATTGACACCCAAAACATACAGAGATTCACTCTATAAACTTAAGTCCGGAGACCGGAGACCAGAGAGCGAGCGAACTCCTAACCACCAGTGCATACTCAATTGATTTTATATTAGTTTTAATGTATGTTTAATTTTAAAAAATGGGTATTTCCTATAGTCAGAAAAAAAGGAGGAAATTTCATGTTTAAAAAACCCTGTGCAATTGTCATTCTTGGAAATTAATTAGGTGACTGGCGCCAAAGTTTTCAAAGTGTCTATATTATATCCAGATTGAGACTTTTCTCTATTTCCTTTTATAAATATTTGCTTCACATTTTGGAGCTATCCGGAAGAATCCTCCAATCCAATTGCTTTTGTATCTTTCTTGGCCTTCCAAATTTGAATTTTCGTACTTTGAGAATATTTCGTTGATACAAAAGAGTCATCGATCTGGTTTTCAATTATAATGGGTTGTCTATTATATACTGTAATAGGAATTATAATAATCATATTTCTAAAGATATTGCAATCACGCCTACCTTTATCTAATATGAACAATTGTTTATTTTAGTAATTTTTGGACTTAAAGTTCAACTGCATACATATGAGAATCTAAAAATCAATGAAAGCACGTGGTGCATGTGATTCAAGTTTTGTTTTAAACTCATCTAATGTAATTTATTTGAATCATCTAATTGTTTTAGATTAATTAATTCATACTTCGAATAAAATGATGGTGGGTTTCACAGTTATAATATTTGTTAATATTTTAGAAAATGATGATTATTCAATATGACAAAGACGGTTTTGAATGTTATAGTTGTAGAGTGTATTCATGTTTGTTGAATTTATATACTTGATGATATTGTTATCATATAGAGATTGATCTCGACCTTTGTTAGTTTATTGGATATTTTAAATATGTAGACAAGAGGGCAATAAGTGTTGGCCAAGTTGACTGAATAATCTATAGATTTTAAAACTATTTAAGATCTAGGTATTAAGATAATTATGACAGTATTATAAAATATGTTATGCACTAGTCAGTTGAAAAGGATTTTCTAAAGACTAATTAGGAATTAGTTGGTGATGAATCTAAAAATAAATGGGATCAAAGGGTTCATCGGAAATTATAGAAAATTAATTAAGAACTAACCAGGGGATTAATCAAAGACTAGCTAGCCAGAGGATTCTTACTAATTGAGTTTAGTGTTCAAAGTCATCATGAACTATATTATTCTTTTTTAAAGAAGCAAAGTTTGAGTTGTGAGTGATTGGTGTGTGCAGGCAGTTCCGGTGTTCCTTTCAGAGATAGCGCCAACAAGAATAAGAGGAGGCCTCAACATACTTTTCCAACTTAACGTCACTATTGGCATTCTCTTCGCCAATCTTGTCAACTACGGCACTGCCAAGTACGTCCTTTTCTTTATTCTTTGTCTATCTTATCGTCTACTAAATGGTCAACCCCTCGTTATGTCTAGTTTCATTTGTGGATCACAATATTGGGACGAACAAGAGGCATGTTTTGTTCGCTCAATCCAGAATTGAAGTCAAATACAGTATCTCAATCTCAATCAAATATGGGAAATATTCTTTACTTGATATCCATTTTGAAATTATCTGATTTTATTGAAAAAATGAGATAACATGTGTATAGTACTAGTAGTTTTGGCTCAAATCAGTTTTGACTCTACCCGTGCGTCCTTTCAAATTTGAAAAAATATAATTGTTTTTTTTATCATTGTCAATTAACTCGAGAAAAAGAATTATCTTTCGTATACTTGACCCTAGGGTTATTCGGGATTTGGTTTTGAACTAAACCGATCAACTTGATTTAAAGGAAATATAAATTTGAAATAGAACCGATGGAATTCGATTTGTTTTGATTTTAAGTATGCTGGTATTCGGTTCGATTCGAATTTTCTCTGAACTTATTTTTATGTCCAATTAATAAAGATAGATGACTTAAAATGAGTCATGTGTCCAGACCGATTGGTTTTTAGTTTGGTTCGATTTTTTGTGGGCTCCTGTTTACTGAAACCGAACAGATAGAGTTTGGTTTGGTTTTCAACCGAATCAAGCCGGTTCGATTCAGTTTGGTTATTTTTCGAGTCGGTTAGGTTATTTCGGACAGCCCTACCCGACCCTTATTCGTGATCTTGAATCTCTGTCTCGTTTTCGCCTTGGTCCGGTCCAATTGGCTCGGGCCATAGTCCGGTTTGGTTGGGCCGGGACTATTTTCTCCAATTGATGAATTAATGAGAGAATAAATAAATGTTTGTGTTGAGCAGAATATCAGGCGGATGGGGGTGGAGGCTGTCCCTGGGCCTCGCCGGCATTCCGGCCCTCCTCCTGACGGTCGGAGCTCTCCTGGTGGTGGACACCCCGAACAGCCTGATCGAGCGGGGCCGGCTGGAGGAGGGCAAGTCGGTGCTCCGGAGGATCCGGGGCACGGACAACATCGAGCCGGAGTTCAACGAGCTGGTGGAGGCGAGCCGGATCGCCAAGGAGGTGAAGCACCCGTTCCGCAACCTCATGAAGCCGCGCAACCGCCCACAGCTCGTGATCGCGGTGGCGCTCCAGATCTTCCAGCAATGCACCGGCATCAACGCCATCATGTTCTACGCCCCCGTCCTCTTCGACACGCTCGGCTTCGGCGGGGACGCCGCACTCTACTCGGCCGTCATCACCGGCGCCGTCAACGTCCTCTCCACTCTCGTCTCCATCTACTCCGTCGACAAGGTCGGCAGGCGCGTCCTCCTCCTCGAGGCCGGCGTCCAGATGTTCCTCTCCCAGGTACATTTTTTTTCTATTCTCTTATTACTTACAATTTGTAACAAAGTAATTGAGTAGTAGGTTCCCAAGTTACTGCTTTGAATCGAACTGGTTTACAATCAATTCACATTGATTCATTTGGTTATAAGAAAATTAAAATTTGAGCTAGACAGTCGTTTGGTTTCGAACTGGTTGGTTTTCCGTTCGATTTTAATTCCTCTTAACCGATATATATATATTAGCTTTTATG
>JAYMTP010006463.1:0-12055 GCA_036897365.1 Geranium brycei | reverse complement strand
TATATATATGATGTGTTTTGTCACATTGCATATTATGATTTGCTCACTCAACAAGTATGTATGCCTCATGATCATGGCTCACGATCCAAGTAATTAAATAACTCTAAGTTTGTGCACACATGACACTCATCACTGCAACTATCACATGATTATTTTTAAAATAAAATTTAACAACACGACCTTCTTAAAATTACAATTTGATCGTATATTCTATTTTCATTAAAATCTATTAAAAAGGCGAAATTGTCATTAAATATATTTTAAATTTTCAAACACTACCATTTTGATCCTCTCTCTTCTCTTTACCACTTTTTCTTTCCTGGTCCTTATGTTTGACTTCCACACCTTCACCAACTCTGTCGACTAGCTAGCCCCAGCTGGCCTATGACGGAGCTCCGCTCACCATCTCCGGTACTTTTAAACTAGGTTTCAAAAAACGCTAGGCGCTAATCGAGTAGATTAATCGGATTCGTATTTTATTATTATTGAATTTTAATGTAAAATATAAAAATAAACAACCATAATTAATAATAAGCAAGCTCAAAATTCCAACAAGCACAAATTGAATAAACAATTTTCATCATCAAACTATCCAAACAATTTTACCGTGAAAAATTAAAAATAAACCCTAAGCTCCAATAAATTAAATAAACAAATCAACCATAAGCTCCCACAAATTAAATAAAAATATACAAATCACCCGTTACAAATTTGAAGTGAAGTCTGAAACCCAGGAGCTCTGACTTCGGTTGATTCACGAGAGATGTGCGGTGACACGATGATACATGTCTTTAATTTATAGAGTTTGTTGTTTGTTGGAATGGGACTGAGCTCAGGTTATGAACTTTCCTTTTAATTGTATCCTGTTAATTGTATTGTTTTATTTGTATTGGGCACAGGTTGGCCCAAGCAAGTAGTGGTGTGCTGACACAACATAGGAGGCTCTCTCTGTAGTACTTGTATGACGATTTGGGAATGAGAAAATCAATCCGGAGTATTTCCATATTCACAAATGGTTCTCTCTCTCAAATCTTCTCTTCTTCTCTCAACCCTAATTCTATATTCTCAGTCTCTATCACAGATTTTCTATATATTTTAACACTTATCACACGCGATGGGTGACAGGCATTCGTCGAAGGCGAAGAGGTTTAGGGCATATGGGTCTAAGGCGAGAGAAAGGAACAAAGCAATTATGTCTGATTTCTTATTCTTAACGTTTTACGTTTTAAATTGTATTTGATTTTTTATAAAAAGAAATTCTGGTCTACATGGGCGCCTAACCGCCAGACCGGCCACCTAGACTGCCTGATGAACCAAAACGTTCAACACTGCTCAATTAGCTCAAAACAAGGCAATGAGCTGAAAAATAACGCCTAGGCGGCTCTGCCTAGGCTGCTTCTTGGAACACTGCTTTTAACACCAATAAATCAGGCTCCTGAAAGTCGTTGGTCCCAGTTATTTCTACAGGTTTGAACTAAACACAGACAAAATACCCACAAATATAACCAATCATTTATCTATCCCATTTCCTCCGGTTCCTCTGGTTCGGTTCCCCATTTCTACCCGCTAGAACCAATCACATCTTTATTTTTGTTATTTATGTGGTTTATGGTCTAAATAGAATCGGTTGCCTCTCTATTTTTGTTGGTTATGTGATTTATGGTCCAAATTAGACGATTCAGATCTCAATTCTTAGACAAATACTTGAAATTTATAATTATTAAAAGTTCTAACAAAAAACAAGCGTTAAGATTTAACTATTACAACCCAATAGAATTATAAAGTTCACAAACGTTGAGACTTCCACCATACGATTGAAGTAAATCAAGGTTAAATGAGTGAAGTGGGCGGTGATGAAGGAAGGATTAGTTGATCTGATGTTCAGCGAACTCGTCCGGTTCTGGACGAGTACACACCACTTCTGTATTTTAAGATCCGGCATCGAACTGTAAATTAATGGTTCTTTCAATTTTGGAACCAAAACTGGAATGGTTACCCGTAGTTCCCAGTTTTATGATTTCGGTTCGGTCTCCAGTTCCGGTTCTGCAATACCCACCCAACCGTCACTGTGTCGCTTAACAGTTTTTAAATTTTTTTAAGTAAGAGGGAAAGAAGAAAATTAGAATAATATTGTGTTGCTCACCCGCTAAAACATAATTAACGAGTGGGGAAAGTCACACGGCTAGAATTAAACCTCACTCTGATACCATATTAATCTCCAGCTTTATTGATAATTGTTGTCTTTATTCATAATACAATGAGAGCATCCCTTTCTATAGAGAATCCATAAACTAAGTAAAAAATTATAC
Organism: Geranium brycei; assembly: GCA_036897365.1. Taxonomy (NCBI): domain Eukaryota; kingdom Viridiplantae; phylum Streptophyta; class Magnoliopsida; order Geraniales; family Geraniaceae; genus Geranium; species Geranium brycei. Next base: position 9,746 of record JAYMTP010006463.1, on the reverse strand, counting down.
TATTAATACAAACTAGGAAACACTAAACAAGTAACTCTGATTGACACTCACACTCTGCTACTATGTTAATTTCAAGCTTTACTGATGATGTTGTCGTTATTCATGATATAATACCGAGAGCATTCCTTTGTATAGAGGATATACAAACTAATCAAAAAATTGTATCTTGAATACAAATTAGGAAATTAGAAATAAGTAACTTATTGACACGATATCATGTTAATCTCAAATTTTATTGATGATTGTTCGTTATTCATGATACAATAAGAACATCCTTTGTATAGAGATATATAAACTAATTAGAAAACTATGCTATTAATTCAAATTAGTTGTACCATATAACTTTTGTCCTCCTTCTAAAGAGACTACGCACTTAAACTTGAAAGTAGAAAAGTTGAGAGAAATTGAACTCAAAGTTCACTTGTACTTTAGTGGACAAACTCCACATTCACAAAAACGATATCATCACATTCAATATTTTCAATTTTTTATTTAGTATGTGATGCCTAGTGGTGTAGTGACCAACTTATTGACGAGGAATCCAAGGTGTTGTTTCTAGAAATTAATAAAGTCGATGTAAAAATGTTAATTAAGGATCATGACCGAAACAAGAAAGCCTTATGTTGGTGGTGTCCATCAATTGGCTTGAATTCTTGAGTGGACATACAAATGGTGTACATAATTGTCTTATATGTATGAATCTGGGTCAGGCTCATGACTTCAAGTAATAAGTGGGTTGGTGAAAGTTTTGCAAGCACAAGAAAACATTTGACTCAAAAATTAGTATGGTAAGTCTTGAGTCTAATGTATATATAAACACTTTTTTTTTGCTCAGCTAAAAAAAAAATATTATTGATGAAACTTACAAAAGCTTCCAACGGGCAGTGGCAATAATGCTGGAATCCAGAGATTTGAAGATCCTAAAATTAGGTTTCCCAGTGCACTCGAGAAGGGCATCTGTCTGGGACGCAATAGATCCAGCAACTACATCTTTGAAAGAACGAGCAGAGTGATGCTGGGTGACGGCCGGGGGGACGACTGGAGCCGTCGACGAGCCACGGGCGCAAGCAACAGTGAGCCGGCCATGTTCGGTTCGGAGACCACTAAGTGATAAACCATCTTTTACTTTGGATAGAATTTTAAAAGTAATTATTTTATTTTAGAAGAAAAATAAGTATATTTCGAAATAGAAAGGCCGAATGAAGGATTCTTTTGGGTACCTAGGGATATTAGGTACCTATATAAGGATTAATGTATCATAATTATTTACTAAAACTTCCAATTACTTTTGTTCTTCAAAACTTGAAAGTGGCATATATGGTTTCTCAATCTTTGCTTGCCTTTGCCTTTCCTATCTTCTCATTTTGCTAAGATGCATCTTCTCCTTTTTGCCCCACCATTGGCTGCTCAACTTATTTATAGCTCCTACTCTACTTTTTTTATTCCCTTCACCATCATGACGTGAGAAAAAAATTAACAGCTTGTTCAGTTTTCATGAGCTTGGTTTGTGGTGAAATAGACGTCAATTGATTCAATCGTTTTGAGGAAGAATGTGTAAGAGACCAACTCTGTGTTAGTGGATATGGAGTAACTCATTTACTTTGGTTTAACTACAAAAATAAAGATTGCTGAGGATGAGCTTGGGTTTATCTATTTTATTTTTAATTATTAAATAAGCTATTATATATATATATATATATATGTATATACACCTAAAATATGAATTATAATATATAAAATTAACAATAAAATTTGATATTTGTTAGATTCATGTCTTTCAAAAAAGTCAAGTAGTTTAAATTCGCCTAGTTTGATATTTAAAAAATCAAATTTGAAAAAATATGGTTTAAATTCGCCTAGCTTACATAATCCCCCCGATTATATGAAATCAGCTAGTGTTAAGTTATGTAGACTTCTTATTTAATTTGGGAAACCCACAATTTTTCTGATTAATTAGGAGAGTGAATTATGTTAGGATATTTTTTAATATAGAATTAGGAAAATAAGTTTTTATCATTTTTCATGTGTATAGCAATAATAATAAGAGAAGTATAGTGTATGAAGCAAAAATTGTTGAAAACCACCTAAATCCTTTGTGCTTGTGTGATTATTTTTCATTTCTCTTAGTTTTTTTGTTAGATAATTGTTCCACGTTATTATATACCTTAACAATTGATATTAGAGGCCGGTATTCGTGACGAATAGGAGCAATGGGAAAAAAGAATGCAAGAATCCCTAAGTATTGGGCATGCAAGAATCCGAATGAAGGAAAGAAAATTATTTTTGAGAAACATGACGTGTGGTTAGTGTCTTGAAACCTTATTGAGAGTTGTAAAAGAAGAGACCATACATGTACAGTGTTGAGTCCAAATCAACGAGCTAGACAACAGGAATATATACATAGCACTCATATGTCGGAGGGACCATTAATTGACCGATGTTTAGGCACAAATCCAATATTCTCATCTCGTATATTATATATTGTCAGATCCTTGACTAAACACGATGAGAAATGCCAACAACAACGTCCATACAAAGGGCACAAAGCTGCATCAAACCCCATATATATTCACCTTTTCGCTTTTACCCTTATATTTCAACCCTCCATATATAACATGCCCTTTTCTCCTCAATCAGACTAATAGTCAGTGTTCATAATAACTTTCATTTGATGCACTTTCCATAGTACATATACTCAACGGCGATGCACTGTATGACACCGTTAAGAAACCATCTATAAGAATCATTGGTATTTTTTTTTACTCACCAATGTTAGTATTTTATCGATGAAATTGGAAAAAGTTCTCAAGAAGAGAACAAGAACAAACCAAGCTACATCAATTACACCTTGAAAGCTACATAGTAACAATATGATAATTGAAAATTGAGTGCATGATTAAGGATGAAGAGCCCAATGAGAAAGTGAATGAAGAGTAGTGAATTGAGTGCAAGATTGAACATGAAGAGCCCAATGAAGGCCCGTCAGCATGCCCGAGATCTTGACTTGGGAAAGAGAAAAGCTTTCCTCGGAGCACATAATAGACTTGGGCAATGAACTGACCCAAAAGAGGACGCACACTCGCACGCCCAAGCCGACTCGGGGAACGACGCCAACATGCAACGAGCCTCGGAGGCGAAAGGTCGCTTGAACCCACCACGCCATAGCCATCGGGAACGTATGTAACAATATATATAATGAAAAGCCACATCATGTAAAAAAAATTAGCCCCTTATTAAAATTATTTTTAGACCAACTGCATAATCATTAGGGTACCAAACATCTGAGCGTACCTTTGCTTACACAACCCTTACCAAAAGGTCCGACCAACTGTAACAAATTCAACCCTTGCCGATACTCAATCAATTCTTCCTAAAAAATATTAGTCGCGTATCTGACCTGTGTACACATGTGTTAAGTTATCGGCCGCGCACACTAGTACTAACTTATTAGCCAAGTACACTCTATATGCTTCGCTAAATGTAATATAATTCATTTATTTTTATTATTTTTGAAAATTACATCACAATTATCTACCTATAAAACCTTTCCTAACGAGATCAAATTTTCGACCTCACCACAAACGATGTGATGCTAACCCGTTGAGGGTGTCCCCTATTAGAACATAATTCATTTATTTTGATTACGGCTGCATGTTGTTTGATATATAAATTATACATATAAAAAATGGAATGTCCAATTTTCTATTAGTCCGTCTACTTTATCATCAATTGGTTTAGCCGCAAACCCAATAATGAGCTCACATTCTAAACTTGCTCAATGACTCGTTTGTTTGAGGTCTTGATCGTGCCGTTCCAATTCATATATAGTCATGATTTCACACAATTCTAGCCAGCTATATAATCGCAGTGGGTTCTCTGTTTGGTATATACAATGCTAGATTATTAAAACGTTTAATAACGAAAATTGTCCCTTAAAGTTCAAAAAAGTAAGAAAAAAAATCAAGGGATAATCTACTTATAAGTGTACTTTCTAAAGCTAGGTCAAAATTGCTATAGTAAGTAATTATCATGTCAAAAGGTTATAATCTCATAATTACCGGGAAAACCCCATTAAAACACTAATCAAACAGAACCTAAAATGGATTGGATCTTGAAACCTTATAATTACAAATAATGTTGTAAAAATCCATGACTTATCCGATTAATCCTCCGACTTATCCGATTAATTCTCAATTAATCTCCCGACTAGTCTTCGATTAATCCTCTATAATTTGTGATTAATCCTTCAATTAATCTCTGACTAATCATTGATTAGTTCTCAAAATGCCCTCTCCGCCAGACTAGTGCTTAGCGATTTTTACAACACTAATTATAAAGAAAAGCGATTAAGATTATTGATTCTGACTAAATCCAAATGAGTTAAGTCCACTTAAATGAGGTCAAAAAGGGGACGAATGCATGTTTAGACACTTTTAGGGCTCTTTCTCTTTCGCAAAAGCTTTCTTGAGACCCTCTCCTCTGCTCTGTCATGATCATGATGCTTCTTAGATTTTCTTTTGCTTTTTTACTTCATTGGAAGCCCTATTGTTTTTATTTTCTTTGCGGCAATGATGGTGGTGACAAAATCTTTTCTCTTTTGCTCAATGTTAGAAGATTCCATCAACAAGACCAGTCTAAACATGTAAATATGAACTAGCTGACCTTGCAATAAAGCTACGCGCCTTGTGATTTTTGACATTTCAACTGATCTTCGGTTTTCCACCAAATAAAATCATGTCTTAAAAGGCTCAAGATTACAATGATTATGGTTATTGGCCCTTGGGGACCATGCAAAAGGCTAGCTCTTTGCATTGAAAAAATATTCCTCTAAAACTTCTTTGATCCGATCCATGGCCGTAAAAAGTTTGGAGTACTCCATGAACTAAATCAGGTATCTGATGGTGTTATATGTTTTGGATATTTGAGAAGAGCTCGATGAAGCCTTTTCATATGTGAAAAGAGAGTTCTTTGTGTTGGGGGAGAACTGGGCCTTACCAAAAAGTTCACACACAAAAAGAAAAGTTCACACACATTAGAACCCACATTTGTATTAAAAGACTAGCCTAGTGGGTCTTGGGTCTAATATAGAAAGTTCACACACATTAGAACCCACCTCTGCCTCAAAAGTGTAGCCTAGTGGATCTTGGGTCTAATATGTATATAAAATCTTCTTGTACCCTGTACACTTCTGATGTGTAATCTGGACTGACATGTGGCCTAACAATCTCCCCCTCCACATTGAGCCTCATGACATCAAGTTACTCCCCCTAAGCCAAAATCGCCTTGCACTCTCACCCGCTGGCCCATCTGGCAATTCTGGCCTGATCAATCATAACTCTCTGGATCCTCTGACCTACCTGGCTCGATCCACCGACTTGCCAACCCGATGAGATCTGTGCAAACCTGGCTCTGTACTACTTGTTGGGGGAGAACCATGCCTTACCAAGGAGGAGCACACAATAATAAAAGCCCACATACACATTAGAGCTCACCTCTTACCCAAAAGACTAGCCTGGTGGGTCTTGAGTTTAATATATATATAAAATATTCTTATAGCCCTTACACTTCTAATGTGGGACCTGGACTCACATGTGGCTTAACACTTTGTACATAGCATTTGATATAAACAAATGTATCTTGTAATTATATAAGGAAAAATTACACATAACTGCCCCAATAATCACTCGTTTTCACATCACTATCCTCAACAACAAAACAATTACACATCACTAACCCAAACTATTGTTTTGTTACATTGAACTTTAACGAGTTGATAAAACGGAGCTCTAGCTGAGAGACCCATAGAAGGTCTCATTGCATGCCAGGCGATTTAACCCCGTTAAGAATTAAGTGTAAAAAACAATAGTTTAGAATCGTGATGTGAAAATGAGTGATAGTTGGGAGTAGTGATGTATAATTTTTTCTATAATTAAGAATGAATATTGAAATTAGATGATAAAATGTTCTTCCCTCTCCCTCTTCCCGTGCTATCGCAACCACTCAGCCATCTCGTGTGTCGTAAATAACCGCTGCAGACTGGCCATTAATGAGAAGTATGACAATGTCTTCATTGCGAACTTCCAAACTTCTTGTACCGACTCTTTCCACAAACGTGAGAAACTTTGTCGTTCGAGTGTTCTCCGTAATACAATCAATGTTGTAAATTTCGGACCAATCGGCCACCAAAGTGCTGACTGGGCCCCAAAATCGACCTACCACGATTTTGGCCAGGCGGAGAGGCGACTAAACGGGATAGTTCACGGTTTCTATTGACATGAATCATATCATTTGAAGTTCTCCAAAAATCGAGTGGGCAAGGTGTTTAAACCCTAGACATATATCTAAGTATGCGTTAATTGTTTATGTGGGGTTGGTATATGTCGAAAATAAACGAGATTCAATCAAAAGCTTGAGTTAAAAGTAGATGTATGATCATATTCAGACGCATCAAATAATGACAAGATTCATATTTTTGACATGAAACTCAAACACGAAAAATTCTGGTGCTTGCTCGCTAGAGCATTCTGATGTCACACTAAACAGAAAAGAGCAAAACATATAGACATAAAATGATTACAAACTTATTAAAGGATAATTATTGCATATATACGATCGAGGATAAATTGGAATGCCAATATATATACACATATCGGTCGACGATCTTGAAAACAAAGTTATGCCCACAAAGGAAAAATTAGAAAACTTCTAATTAAGGCTAAATATTATATTACTATTGTTATTCGAAATTTTGACCACCAAATCATAATTGAAGCCCTAGACTAACTGAAAAAATAAACTATGAAACACACACATATATATTGTTCTAGTTATTCACGCTGAAATCAATCCTAGGGATGCAGCTAGTCGTTCTAGAAATCCTCGATGACCTATCGGACCACGATCCTCGACCCTGGCAGCTCCTCTTCGCTATATCTTTCATTGCGAACGTAAACGAAAGCTTAGGGTTTAACCTCGCGGTGTTAAACATCTCGCAGAAGTCTCTGTGAGAGTTCAAGGCGTCTCGCAGTTCCATATCCGGAGCCCGAGCGAGCCTCTCCTTCACAGCTTCGCTACAAAGGCCGCACACAAACTTGCCCGAATAAGAATCTTCGACTTGCGTGATGTAAGCCGGAGTGAAATCTTCCGTCAGCCCGCACAGCTCGCATCTAGCCTCCTTTGCTTGGCCTATTGTTGCTTCCGAATCTTTGTACGCGTCGAGTTGGGTGAGGGATGAGAATGGGATGTCCGAGACCGCCTTTCGGAGCCTTGATGTATGATCTTGAACATCTTCTTGTTGAATTTGAGAGTCCATAGTAAAGAAGATGGATTGGAAGTGATAAATGGGTTGCGATTAATGTTCTTATATATGTTTTTTTGGATATATTTTGTTGATCAAGTTGCGCGCTTGCTTTACCGTTTATAAATATGTTCACTTGTGTTTGTGTTTGTGTTAGATATTTAAAATATTTGTATTTTGTCACTAATATCTTGGACATTTTACTCATAAGGTTATGTTTTATTTTTTGGCGTCATATATATAGGAAAATGACAAAAATACATTTGAAATAATGTGTTGTGTTTTTTTGTTAATGACAAAAATGTGTGTAAATAACCAAATTATCCTGAACATTAGAAATTATTTTGAAGTAAAAATTAAATTAAATATTTTAAAAAGTTTTTCTTGAACATATATTTTAATTAAAATTTGCAAAGTAAAAAATTGTAATTAATTTGTTAGTTATTTTGAATTATTATTTTTAATATTATGGGTAATTTTAACAATTTTTTGTACCAATAAACATATTTTGCACAAAAAAAATAAAACTCACATTATATTTTCACCATTAACAAAGTATACACCACTATCTTCTAAAATGATTTTGCTATTTTTCTGAATATGTTAAGTTTAACATAATATTACAATTATGCCACGATTGGCATATGGGTCTTCTTTTGTAACTTGGCCCCCTTTTACTTCTAAGGAATTGTAAATGTAAGTTGTTTTTCCCATTTTGGGATAATGAATCTTTCTTTCATTGATATATGTGAGGTTCTGAGTTCAAATTTTGTTACATACGAATTTTTTCTTCGGTTGTTGACAAAAGAGTTAAGAGACCGATAACAGTACCCAGAAAGTCAGTCTAGAACAAGAATTTTTCCTGATTCGCTGATAAACAAAATCATTTTTTCTTTCTTATTCTTAGTTTCCTCATAAAATAACATAATATGGTTAATTTCTAATATACATTTTCATAAGTTAACTAATCATATCCATTAATGTTTCATTTGCACATGTTTGAATGATACTATTATCCATAGTCCTCTCAATCCAGTGACATACGTGAGGATAGGGTCAAAATGCTCCACGAGCATCATTAATTATTAAGTGAATGAGCTTTAACGATTTGTATGTGAATTGTTGATTACTTTTTGTTCAAATTGCACCACTATACTACACAACTACACCTTGCTAGCTATAGCTATATCCAATTAATTAATTAACTATGGCTATAGGGCTCGATCTGGAGAAGAAATTAGATCTGGGTCGTTGATTAAACTTCAAGTATTCAAGTTGATGAAGGGATAAGCAACAAAATAATGGAATTTTATTTGCGTACGTCTATATGATAGTTTTCACGGGACGTATCACGTAAATAGTAGACCACCTTTTTCCTTTTCATTTTCTTTTCCCTTTCATTGTTAATTTATTGCCAATTTGCAGTGATAAGTTCAGTTTATGATTTTGGATGTGTTAATGTCCCTTATTATAGCCCACTTATAATATAGTCTGTCATTAAGTTGTTCATGTGTATGTTACAGTTTGGGCTCAAAACCTTATTCACAAATACGAAAGCAATTAAATTGTATGTTACAGTTCATGTGTATGTTACAGTTTCACATGCTCACTTGAGTTATCCAAAAATTCTTCACTTTTATTTATCACCCAAGACTTGAACACACTGTCGTCATCATGCAGGAAATGTTGCTCACTCTATCTTCAGATTTTGTACATGAAAATGCCACAAACAAGTTGTGTACATTTAGTATCAGACACAAGCATCAAATGCACATTCTTCATTTGTTCTGTCCTTTTATAGAACACTTTATTTATTGGCCCCAATTCCTCATCATTCAGTTATGTACCCTCTTCTTCGAACCAGCTACTAACTCCTTCCCAGAAATGGTAATTGTTCCATGGAGGATAGTGTTGTAAATGTTGGCCGCGGCGGCGTCACGGCGCCGAAATCTACAACGGCACAATAAAGACCACATATCGTGGCGGGTATGGCGGATGGAACGCCAAGGTGGGCACTTACCAAGCCATGGTGGTCATGGCGATCACGGCAGGGTCATGGCTCCTGAAAACCCATTAGCTTCGAACACAAATCATGAAGCCACTTATGGTGCTAAAGCTACTTTAAATTTAAAACCTGGACAACTATAAAAGAAGGTCTAGGCAATTGTTCAAAAATGCACCAAATCGCACCAAAATATTGTCATGTCCACAATCAAATATCAAAATCACATGAGTATTGATGTTGTGTTTGCATCAAATAAATACAAGAATATGATAATGCTCATATACATGTGGATATATAATTTATTAAGTAACTAAGATAATTATTCAAGTAAATATTATTATATTGCGGTGCAAATTGAGAATTTATTTTGATAATTGAATATGAATTTTAGTAATTTAATATGAATAAATATATTAATTTATATTAAATAAAATGCAAAAAAGG
>JAYMTP010006462.1:0-12055 GCA_036897365.1 Geranium brycei | reverse complement strand
AATAAAATTCAGGGTACTGAAAATAAGAAAAAAAGGGTAGGGTATGAAAGTGTCAAAAGTGTATATTTAGGTGCACAAAAGTGTCATTTTTCCTTTTAAAAAGTCTCAATTAAACCCTCTCCATTAAGTTTAAAAGAATATTTCACTTTATTCAGACCGATGAACACATATTTCAGAAAAATATGAAACAAGTATCAAGAAAATGGAACTCGTGTCAATGTAATGTGAACCCGCGCCGATACGATGTCAAAAAACACCAATACATGTTGCACTAGTACAATGCAAAAATCGTGTCAATACAATGTGCAACGATGTCAATACAATGCCAGATCGTGCTCATACAATGTGATACCGTGCCTATACAACGTGATACCATACCATTAAAAACAACTTCATATTATTGTAATAATATTTTAGTAATCTATTTAGTTCCAAACTATACCTTATGGGTGAACCTTGTCGGGAGAGAAGTGTAACGAGGGTCTCGGGTTCTAAACTACACCCTATAGGTGAACCCTATCGGGGGAGAGATGTAACGAGGGTCAAGGGTTCCAAACTTTACCTTATAGGTGAACCTTGTCGGGGGAGAGGTGTAACGAGGGTCTCTGGTTCCAAACTATATCTAATGGGTGAACCATGTCGGGGGAAAGATGTAAAGAGGGTCATGGGTTCCATACTATACCCTATGGGAGAACCCTGTCGAGGTCCGGGTTTTATGTGTTCCCGGCTGTAGCGAGGGTCTTGGGTTCCTGAAATGGCTTTGGGTTATGTGACATCAATCCAATGTGAACATGTGCCAATACAATATCAAAAAACACCAATACTTAGTGCACTAGTACAATGTGAAAACTGTGCCAATACAATGTGAGACTGTACCTATACAATGCCAACCCATGCCAATACAATTTCAAACTGCGCCAATAAATTGTCAAAAAACTCCAATACTTGGTGCACTAGTACAAGATGAAATCCGTGCCAATACAATGTGACTATGTGACTATACAATATTTACCATATTTTATTATCGATTTTGTATTCCATTTTTTTGAAATTTGTGTCATTATTTATGAAATATGTGTTCATCAGTCTGAAAACAATGACACATTTTTCACGAAATAGTAACAACGAGAAATTACATTCTGATAGTGCGAAATCGCATGAAAGACAGTGATTTGTCAAATATTGAAATCGTGGATATGATCACTAATCCATCGATAGATGGATAATTTAATTGTACGATTACTCGATATATTGATCGTTTAATTCAAATTACGCTATTACTAGATTGTTAGGTCGAGAAAAAATCTCTGGAGAAGAAGGCCTCTTGTAGGCCGTTTATCGTCAATAAACGTCGCCGGAGAAGAAGACTTACCGTTGGTGAAAGTTGCCGGAGAAGAAGGCTTGCCGTCGATTGATTCTTGGACTGAAATCACAGTTGCGATTGAGGCTTGAAGTGATTGATCGTGAAACATGAAGTGCAAAGACGATTCTATCCCCAGAGACTAGTGAAAAGATGGAAATAAAATCAAAGATTGCGAATATTACACACTGCCACCGCCGTTTCAATCGTGGACGTATACGTCTTCATCCTATGGTCATAAAAGTTCGCAAGTTTGTATTCTAAGCCATGGTTTGTAAGCGAATACATCCCGTAAATATAAGGGAAATTTTCACTTACCTCCCCCTAAATGTACGTGAGTTTCAACTCTCCTTAACTATAAACACATATTCTATGCCCCCTAAGTTCTCAAAAGTTTCACTTTACCTTTTTTATTTTTAAAAATTATGTTAACTTTTTTTGTAAACTGACGATAATACCCTTGTATTAAAATTTTAAATAAATAAATAAAGATGATTTAATTTTTTTTAATTTTTTTTAAAAATCAAGAATACAATTCTATTAGTAGTACGAAAATTGATTTTAAAAAAAAATGATTTTAAACATCATTTTTTATTTTTATAATAAATTAGTACATAATATTCTTTGTTTTTTTTTTGAAAAAAATAGAAATTAAATGTTCAAAATTATTTTTATTTATTTATTTTAATTTTTTACACAAGGTATTTTTGTCATTTCGTAAAAAGTACTGAATTTTTAAAAATTAACGGAAAAAAGTAAAATAAAACTTTTGACAACTTAAGAGGCGTAAAAATGTGTTTATAATTAAGAAGATTAAGTGAAATTCTCGTATACTTAGGGGAGGTGAGTAGAATTTCCCCTGGACATAATATTGAGCAGAAGATTATGTAAAAGCTGAGGATAATCTCATATAATTACGGTTGACTTGTCACTTTTCTCACCTAGCTATAGATGACTATAATTTTATTTTGAGAGGTGCGCTAAGAATTTTTTGAGGATCATTCAAGAATCAATGTCAAGACTATATTGTTTGTATCAGATGAGACTTCTTGGATTCAACTGGAACCAATTGGTTTCCATCTTGCAATTCCCGCACCCATCTTTTTAATTGGGAGTTGCTGAGAGAGGAAGTGTGGAGGGAGAAGAGAGGACATGAGAGAGAGTGAGTGTGGTGGAGAGATGAGAGAAAAAAAAAGTCAAATGAAATAAATTTGAGAGTTTGAATGAGAAACACATTTTGGTTATTTTATATTCAAAACTAACTGGAAAATTAATGGAATGTAGTTGAGTGAGAAATTTTTTTTCTAACGCACCTCTTAAAGTAAAATTATAACCAGCTATAAGTGAGCGAGAAAGGTGAAACGTCAGCATAGGTAAATGAGATTATCCCTAAATGCTAAGGAAAGAAAGCAAAACAAATAAAAGTGTGGGTGACTAGAAAAAGTGGGCAAAGTTTTGAGGCCCAGTTAGAGAGCAGTTGACTAGAATTCCCATTGAAGCTGACTGAAAGCAAATGCTTTGTCTCGCAGCATCGGTGAGTGAGGGGTAGAGAAGATGGAAGGAGCAAAAGTTGCAGAGTTGAAGCAATTCATTGACGATTGCAAGTCCAATCCATCACTTCTCCTAGACCCATCTCTTAGTTTCTTCAAGAACTATCTCCAAAGGTAGATTTCAATCCATTCACCTCTTTTGTTTTTGTAATTTCTTTGTATAACCATTTGGATCTCTGTTTTCAGCCTCGGCGCACGAATTCCTGCTCACCCGAATTCGGTGAGTCGCTTTTAATCTTCTTTCTTTGTCTCTCAATTTTGTTTCATACACGAAGATTATTTATCCTCTATGTAGAATAGATTGATATTTGCTCTAATGACATATTAGTTCTACTACTGCTCTTTTATCTTGTGAATTAGGGTTTATGATCGTAGCTCAAGGATGAATTAGCATGCTCAAGGATCGTAACTAGGGAAGATCTTAATTGCATATGATTACTTGAATAAATTTACTTTTGTGACTGTGGAATCTATTTGTTAGATGCTATTTTGGCTTTCTTGAAGCTGAAGTGGATTTTAATAAGCATTCTTCCGGTTCTATGATGCCATAGCTTGTGTGACATACTGAAATGTATGGTTATCCATTTGCTATTATTGCTTTGCCGATTCTGTTGCATTAATTTTCCTCTGCTCCTAAATGTTACAAAATATAAGTACTCTGTAATCCATCAACTGCAAAACCAGCGTAAGCACATAGTTTGACTTACTCTGTCACTGGAAGATTAAAAGTAATCAGTGTAGTTTTGGTGTTTGTGCGTAATGTTGCTTTGATTAGTGCAATGGACTATTTTGCTTAGTTGATAGAAAATTGGAAATAGTTTTGCCTATGGGTATTTTTACTATGACGAGACCTTGACATATATGCGTTAGAAGTCTATAGTAATCACTAATCATTGTGATGAAACTATAAGTATATTAAAGTACATCAAATGCCTATTCACTCGATGTTAGGTTGAATTCACATCCATTATCTGATGCATGGATCAGAATTTATATACTAAATTGAGCGGACCTATTGACAGGGTAAAGGCAGTGGCTTGTCAGACTCTGGGGAGGATTTTGATACTAAAACTAAAAGACCCGATCTTTCAGAAGAAGGTGGCAACTTGGAAGGAGATATTGTTGAGTCTGACATTGAGTTAGACAACAGCGATGTCATAGAACCAGACAATGATCCTCCACAAAAAGTAGGTGGTGAAAAGAATTGATTGTAATTAAGATCATATGCTTTTATAATGAGTAAATACATGGTGATTATATAATTGTAGATGGGAAACTCGTCAATTGAAATTACAGAAGAACAGCAGGATGCGGCCCAACTGGCAAAGTCAAAAGCTATGGATGCAATGGCAGAAGGCATGGTGTTCTTTACTTCCATTCTCCTGGCTACTTTTTTTTTCTAAGGAATACCCTGTTGTTCATGAACTAATTTCTATAATTGAATTTTGTATAAATGATGTATAGTTCTATTTATTTGTTGTTATATAGTAAATAAGAGAATTTTATTCATCTTCACCACTGTTCACTGTTTTCTGCAACTTTAGTTAAGTTCTTCGTTTACATCACTTTCTAATTAGATTATATATGGATTTCAGGTAAGCTGAATGAAGCCATAGATCATTTGACGGAGGCTGTCATGTTGAACCCCGCATCAGCAATACTATATGCAACCAGAGGTAACTTATCCTTCAAGCTTAAGTCTGTCCTTTTTCATTATGCTCACTGTTTTGAGCTGGTGTGTTTCTTTTCTTTCCTGGTTCACATCAGCTAGTGTGTTTGTTAAGTTGAAGAAACCAAATGCTGCAATCCGGGATGCAGATGCTGCTTTACAGGTTGGTAGATGGTCCTACTAAATCCTGCTCTGATAGTACTCTACATGAAATTTCAGCATAATTAGTTGTGAACTGTGATGTTGCAGTGCTATTGGCAATTTATTTAAATATCATTAACATATATATTTTTGGAGTATGATCTCAAGATTTTGTTTCTGTAAGATCAACCCCGACTCGGCAAAAGGATACAAAGTACGAGGCATTGCAAAGGCCATGTTAGGCCAGTGGGAAGACGCAGCCCGTGATTTACATGTAGCCTCGAAGATAGATTACGATGAGGAGATTGGTTCAGTGCTCAAAAAGGTATCTGTTAGTCTATTTATTTTCTTGTAATCAACATATGAGAGTCTGTTGCTTGACAGTACATTTGAACAATCAGGTTGAACCTAATGTACGCAAAATAGAAGATCATCGCAGAAAGTATGAGCGTTTGAGAAAAGAAAAGGAGCTAAAAAAGGCTGAACGTGAAAAGCAAACACGGGCTGAAGCTCAAGTTAGTAAATTTTATGTTTTAATTTCTTTTGGGAAAAAGTCATTATATTATCATATTCATATGAATACAGCAAGTGAAGGGATAACATGTATAGAGGTTTCTTTTCATTTAAGCTTCCATATATCTCGCTATGTAGCAGCTCCCTACATATCCTTAGTACAAAAATATGAGCAATTGGAGAAGTCTCACAATAATAACATATAGTCCCTTCTTTTTGGGTGCCAAGCTTTTGTTATGTCGAGGGCTAGTTCATTAACACCCTAGATATACCTTAGTTGTCTAACCCACTTTGTTCATCTTTGGCCTAAACGATTCGGTCTATCAGAGATCTGAAGAGAAGAGCATTGAGTCCCTTTTTATTTATAGACATCACAGTTGCTTGTCAAGACAATCTCATTTCATTTAGACCACTCCCAGTCACTTACTGGTCTGGTATCTAGTTCACCAAGTGCTTATGTTCGTTGTTAAAAAAAATACTGCTTGAGTTTGGTAGGAAGTATTCATTAATTGGATGATCAGTAATTCCAGCATATAGTTGAGGCAGGTTGCTTTACTTTCTGTATATTTAATGGGGATGTTGGGTGCTGCCATACAGGGATTAAATTAGAAGATAAATCATCATTTCTCATCCCAGTCCTACACAAAGCTCATACCATACACTGTTAACTTCGGCTAAAGCTTTTCTTTTTTTTCTTCTCAATTTTATCAGGAACGTGAGGCCTTATCTGCTCTTAAGGATGGTATGCCTTGTCAAATTTTCTCATTTATATTTCATATGATATGTGTAGGTCTTCAATGTACTAACTTACAAGGATCAGTATTAGCCTTTGTCCAAGACAATTATAGCATGCCATCTGTCTGACATGTGTTTAGAAGGCTTATTCTCACCCCTAGATGTTGTCTGCCATTGATTGTCCAAGACAAACTCAATTTAAAGCTTAGACCTGTAGTTGAAAGCTCGCTGATTATTTTATATTCTAACAAACTCCTCATGCAAGCCCATTAGCTTAGCTTTGCACGTGACCTATACAAGTTGTAGCTTTTAGAATTGTCATATCTAAGGGTAACAAAGCAATGATATCATCATCAAAACCGATTAAGCCAATAGTTTAAGACACATTCTACAGTTCTGACAGCGATCAATATACAGAGAAATTTATGGCTGCCTATTTAAAGTAATTCTCTTCAATCAGTGCATAGAATATATAATCAATAGAACCAGAAGCTTCAGGAAATCTAAATTGTTACCTATGAAAGAACGTTGAACTATTCCTGCATCAATCTAACAAGATGTATAAGAAAGAACACCGCCCACCAAAGTTTATAAACAAAGGGAAGAATTAATAGAAATATGGCACAAGCCTTCATAATTGGCTTAGTTGAGCTAAGATCATGAGTTAGTCAATAAAAACTAGCAATCCCGGGTTCGGCAAGTGAAAGAAGAGCTTCCAATTTTTATTTGGTAATTTTAAAAAGTATATCATTCAAATAATTTTAGAGTAAAAGTTACAGAAGGATTCATCTAAACAAAATATAAAGAGCAAAATTAAGATTGGTGCAGTGCTATAACTATCGATTAATCCTCTGTTAGTCCCTGATTAATCCTTTAATCCCATTAATTTCCGATTAGTCCTCAACTAATCCTTGATGAATCCTCAGAAGGCCCTCTCCGCCCGACTAGCACTAACGTTTTTTCAAACACTGAATTAGTGGAAGATACATATTCAGATATGACATGAGAAATTCTTAAGCATTGAAAGCATGCACTCCAAGCCAAGTTTATCATAGTTCTACACGACAAGTCAATTGTAACGATCATTATGAAAATGCATGTGGTACTGTTTGGACAGTTCTACCTCTAGGTTGCCTTGTTAATGTCTTGGTTTTTCTCAGGGCAAGTTATGGGTATCCACTCTGCCAGTGATCTGGATACAAAGTTAAATGCTGCTTCAAAAACATCTCGCCTGGCAATATTGTACTTCACCGCAACATGGTGTGGGCCATGCCGTGTCATTTCTCCTCTATTTTCAACATTAGCAGAGAAGTATCCAAAAGCTGTTTTCTTGAAAGTGGACATAGACGAGGCAAGAGATGTGGCTTCCCGCTGGAATATCAGCAGCGTTCCAACCTTTTTCTTCCTTAAAAATGGCAAGGAGGTTGACAAAGTAGTGGGAGCTGATAAAAACTCTCTTGAGAGGAAGATTGCACAATATGCCAGTTAGTCATAGCAACAACATTGGTATGAACACTTTCTTGTGTGAGAAATTCTCAATAATGGACAATTGTTGACCATCATTCTGGTTGTACCAATATTACCCGATGACGCTGTACTCATTACATTTAGTTACCTAGTTGTGCATTTTGAACCTGAATTTTGCATTTAAAGATAGGAAGAAAACCTACTGCCATCAGAGCTTTTTGATCATATTGCGATCATGGCATCTATATGCTTGAAGTCTTCTTAAATCTGTTCTAGTGAGCATGTGACAAAGGTGATGTTTGCCCCCCATTATTGCGTAACTATATATGGCTAATATTTGTTGCTGTTGCTTTATGTCTTGCACGGCCGTTATACATGGATCATAGCCATATATGTGATTTCACATTGAAATAGTGACAGCAACGTACGCTTCATTATTCTAATTAGTCTTATATAAAAGTTATACATTTAAAATTTCCTGTAAACTAGATGTAGAGATGATCATTTCCTCTCATTCTTAGAATAGAATCTAAGAACCACATAAAAGAAGAGCCTGTAAAGAACACCCCAAGCCAGCAATATCCCAATGTCGTACCAGATATTCTCCATCTGATCGATATCCATGGAGAAGAGAACATCTTCTCCGATGAGCGCGCATGTTTTGGGCAGCTCCGCCCTGGAGCTGTTGTGCACACCGCTGAACCTCACCTGCCCTATGGGACCGGGGGAGAGGTCCGACGAAGCACCGTGGTAGCACCCCTTCTTCCCCTGGAACTCGTTTATGAGCAACGCCTCGAACGGGTACTTGATTGCAGATACGTAATGGAGCCACCTCCAGAAGATGGGTATCTGGGTCCGCTTGAGGAAGAAGCCGCAGGTGAGGAAGAAGAGAGCCGTAGTGGCGATGACGACGGCGTAGCCAGTGATGTAGCTGGGGACCATGGCGCTGACGAGCATGACGTAGGCATTGGTGGTGATGAGGGAGGCGAAGAGGACGAGCCAGAAGTTGAGGAGGCTGCTGTTGAGGCTGAGGGCGAAGTGGGTGATGGCGGCGAAGGTGAAGCCTTGGATGGCGAAGAAGGGGAGGTAGACGATGAGGGAGGAGACGACGTAGGAGGACGCACGGTAGGCGTTGTGGGAGGTCTCCCTGATGAAGATGAACCTCTCCTGGATGAAAGTGGGGACGGCGTCTTTGGAGGAGAAGAAGACGAGGCAGACGGCTAAGATGTAGAAGTTGAGAAGCCTGTTGATGGTCTTGAAGTTGTGGTCGTGGAGGTTCTTGAAGAGGGATGATAGAATGAGTGCCATCACAGCCAGCACGATCTCCCGAGACAGGAACAGCTCAGGCGTCCGAACCACGTTCAGCATTGTGCGCCACGACAGGACTGCAACCTCACGGACCCACGGGTTTGCAAATTTGGGGCCAACATCTACATCCATCACCTGCTCCTCCATTTCTATCTCAAATTCTTCATAAGATTGCTCTGGCTTTGCCCATGGACTAGCACCCTTTGTGCTTTGAATAGGAACAGGAATAGGAGTCGGGTACTGGCTCGAAACAGCGCTCCTTGGTGCGGGCGTGCGCCCTGGAGTTCTTGCGGGCGTCCAAGAAGGTGGGCGCCGAGGGGTCCCCTTCACCCCGTGGTAGATCCACACTGAGAAATCTTTGTAGAAGTGAGATGCTAACCGTGGATTGTACACTCCACTCTTCATTGGTGTATGTATTGCCCTGCGTTCCAGGGAGTTCTCAAAGTTATCCTCTTCCTCCTCATAATCCTCGTAACCGAAAGAGTTTGCATCTTGTTTTGGTGTTCTGGTTCCTGCAGCTGGTGTTGCGTAAGGGGTTTTTAGTTTTGGGGTTTTGGGAATAGGAGTCTTTGCTGCTTGATCAGGTTTGATGCCATCGCTCTGATAGAGTACGAGAGGGTCGAGGCCTATGGTGGACTGGTCGTACTCCTTGATGACGTCGAGGAGGTACTCTAGGGTGTTCTCACCATCGGGAACGGGCCTCCCGAAACCAGAGAGGTGGAGTGGGAGATTGAGCGGGCTCCCCAAATAAATGAGCCTACCCCTAGCGAGGACAGTGATGCGATCGAGGAGCATCTGGATTCTGAAGGAAGGCTGGTGGATTGTCATGAGGACGATGCTGCCCCCTCGCGCTATGTCCTTCACCTTCTCAACAACGCTATAAGCACTTGTGGAGTCGAGACCAGAGGTTGGTTCGTCAAGGAACAACAAGGACGGTTTGTGGATCATGTCTATTCCTATAGACACTCTCCTTCGTTCACCTCCTGATACTCCTCTTCTTCCCTCGTCTCCTATGTATGTATGTGCTGTACTTTACACATTCAATTCAATTCAACATTTTGGTTAAGTGTATGTTCCGTTAAATATACCTAACTGCAATGATCTGTGATTGTAATTTGTATAAATGAAGAAAGAAAAATACCTGCAAACCCAGTTGGTGAAGGAGCTCGTACACTCTATCTGTCTTCTCGGCTCGGGAAATAGAGGGAGGAAGCCTAACCTCTGCTGCAAACATGAAAGTCTCAAAGACGGTTAACATGGGGAACAGCTGATCGTCTTGCATCACGTAAGACGAGATCATCTTCATGTAGCTCGTACTAACCTGCACATAATGTACATCCATATCAACCAATCCATTGTTTGTTGTTGTTGTTGTTGTTGTTGTTGTTGTTGTTGTTGTTGTATACATATAAGCATTGTTTGATCACTTACAGGCTTTCCGTCAATCCTAACAGATCCTTGGAGACTGCCCTGGGCGATGCAGCCAGCCAAGGCGTCAAGGAATGTGGATTTGCCAGCGCCGCTGGGCCCCATAATGGCCATGATCTCCCCTCGCATGGCCTGCCCGGATATGTCCTGAAGAAGGTGAGCCTCTTTGGTGATCCACTCCCCGTCCTTCTTTTGCTTCTTCACCACGCTGTAGGAGAGGCCGTTGAACTCAAGGCCGTGACCGGGGGCCATCTTCCGAGCGGGGGCCGCCTTCTTCACCGCCTCGTTGTCCATGTCCAGCAACGTCTCCAGGCTTTTGTTCCGTCCAGCCCGAGCCATCACTGCTAAACTAAACTAGTTAATTGGAATGAACAAAAGAGGTATGCATGTATATAAAAGGAGACACCAAGTGAAACAACAGGACAAGAGTTAAAGAAAGTGGATTCGGGCGGCAACACTTATTTACCTCTCCTTTGGTTTTGTCACTCATTTGCCTTGGTGTTTCCGTCTTTAACTTGTTATGTACCAGCTCGCTTCCTTATTTTGTTTCTCATACCATTTCTTCTATAGTTGTTATTATAATTGTTGTCTTCATTAATTGAATGCTGCTTTACTTTCTGCATATTTAATGAATCATCATTTCTCATCCGTCCTGCACAAATCTCGTAATGCAGGAGCAGGAACGTGAGGCCCTATCTGCTCTCAAGGATCACATTTTCTCATTTATATTTCGTATGATATGTGTAGGACTTCAATAACAAGGATGAGTATTAGCCATTGTCCAAGACAATTATCATGCCATCTGTCTGACATGTGTTTACAAGGCTTACTCTTACCCCTAGATGCTTGTTTGATAGTCCAAGACAAACTCAATTTAAAGCTTAAATTGGTAGTTGAAAGCTCACTAATTATTTTATATTCTAATAAACTCCTTCTCATGCAAGCCTATCAGCGTAGCTTTGCACGTGACCAACACAAGTTGTAGCTTTTAGAAATGCGATGTCTAAGGGCAAGGTTCATGAACTAAAAACTTGAGGCTATATTGTTAGACATGGGTCATTCGAAAGTATAAATACAGCGAGATCAACAATCATTGATAACATCAATCAAACAAATATGTATATGCGAAATACAACAATATCATCAACAACATGACATGAACTCATAATTGAATTTAAATACGAATTACATATAGATACTAAATATCGTAATGAGAATTGATTCAACCGAGCCTCGGTAATCTGGTTTCCTTAAGACGCGTTATTGCCTTGTATGGACAATCGTCTTCCAGGATACAACAGTTGACGTTCATCGAACTCTGACCGTGCCAAGAGAGCTTCACCAATATCGAATAATATTTTTGCTAAGTGATCCCCTTAGGGTTTGTAGCTTCTATTATATACAGAGAAGCAAACCCTAATTCTAGCAAGACATGAAGTCCCATAGAACGTCGAGTTCTAAAGGAAGAGGGATTTGTCAAAATAATTAAAACCAAAATATATAAAATAAAATTTTAATTCATACTAACTTTTCCAACAATCCCCCACATGAATGAAAATAGAATTTGGACGGAATTTCGATTTGGTGCTAACTATCTACAACTGATATCTGTATAGGATAGGTAGGCAATCACCCTTGAACCTTCCCTTGTAAAAGTATATTTGTCTTACTGATTGACTAGTAGACGTGATGTCCTTGAACTATTCCGTCGTTTGTGTAAGCGATGATATACCCCACACAAATACCAACAAACACGGTTTTTGGTTCTCATGGTTGTGTTCGTTATGGTCCTGAACACCTTCTGGTTCTGAAAGAACTTAAGAGCGCTAAGCCCCGTTAGTCTCCACTGAAGCGACCCCACTTGGCTCTCACATAGGTGATTTC
>JAYMTP010006461.1:0-12056 GCA_036897365.1 Geranium brycei | reverse complement strand
CCAGTTGCTCTATGTCCATCTGCTGAATATATTTAATTAAATCAGCCGAGTCCATGTTGAAGTAGCCGAGTCAGAGGACTCGGCTAATGGACTCGGCAACTGGGCACTTCAACTCTGTTCCTTCTTTGTCTCGATTTTAATAAATCAACCGAATCTCAAGTGAGGTAGTCGAGTCAGTGGACTCGGTTAGGAGACTCGGCTAGTGACCTCCTTGACTCTGCTCTCCTTTTGCCTTCATTTCTTCGCATTGGCCAAGGCACTGAGATGGTAGCCGAGTGTGAGACTCGGTTAGGGGACTTGGCTACTGACCTCTTCGAGGGAGTTTTGCCTTCAGCTCCATTTTGGTTCGAAAAGCCGTCTTTTTACTTGAAACACGCTCAACATACCCGTGACGCAAAAGATACAAGATTCACTCTAAAACACACAAATTCTGGGCAAAAATGTCCTTGAGAGCGTGATGCATTGTCGTGGGAGAATGCTAAAATTCTCCCTTGTTACTCATCTCTCTCCATAATTACTTGTCAAGGAATACCAATTCTTTCTCCAAAAATGATTATTGTAGAAACCAAATCCAAGATGCAAAATGGATATGAGAGAAGTAGAAAGAACACGAAACATGTTTAAAACCCCAAAAAATTGTCTCATATGTGGATAAGCATATTCACCACCACCACAATCTATTTTCAAGAACCCATAAAGAATTGCAATAACAAGAATAATTAAGAAAAAAAGTGCAGGCTAAGGTTTGTGGACGAATCACACAATAATGTTCCAATCGACGAGCTCATCCTCGCCGATGAACCCGTCGGCGGGGTCGGCTCCGATGAACTCGTCGTCGTCGGCGAACGATTCCTACTTCGGCGACAACACGTTGATGTGGTGTCCCACCCAACTAATTGCCCTGGTAGCCTCGCTCAAGGTCGGCGACAAGCGGATCGAAGGCGACGGTCTCGTGGCGGTGGTCAGGGGAGAAGGAGAAGCCAGACCAGACGTTGGCGGCCACGAATCGGCGTCGAAGGTCACAAATTGGCGGGTTTTGTTTGTCACGAAGAAGACGAAGACATGGGAAACGTTGCCACCACCTCCATCGCCGCCTGAAGCTCCGGTCGTGACCTTCGACGCCGAGTCATGGCCGCCGACGGATTCGTGGTCGCGACATCTAGTCTGGCTTCGGTGAGCTACGAAGGAAGAGAGAGGGACTCACAGTTAGGGTTGGGGATGAGGATTGAAGGAAGAAAGAGGGATGGAGGGCAAATTTGTAATTTTTCAATTATTTTCAAAATCTTAATTGTTTTATTTGTGTATTTGAAAAGTCAAGTTTACCCCCAAATTCATTACTTCAATTGATTATTTAACTAGGGGTAAAATAGTCATTTCATAATTATCCCAATCAATACATAAGATTGAAAATTTTATTTTAGGGGCATTTTGGGTATTAAAAATAAATTTAACAGTATTGCTGTTAGATTTAACTGAATTTGGACTATACTGTTAACGTTTTAAACTTGGGGGACCAAGAAAAAAAATTTCAAACTTAGGAGACTGATCCTGGAATGAGGTTTTGGCAGGTGTCCTGATCTGTAATTACCCCGAAATTTTATTGAGTAGATGGTAGCTTTTCAATGAGGTGTACTGATCTGTAATTACCCCGAAGTTTTATTGAGTAGATGGTAGCTTTTCAATGAGGATATTACTACTTGTCATGTTAAGTTACTTATACACGATTAGTTATATATGTTTGATTTGATTGCCTATAAATACGCTCGTGTGTGTATCTAATGTCTGCTCTTGATCTGGTCTCCTTTAATTCATTGTATATCTTGAAACTGTACCTTGCATCCTGCCTAGAGAATCGAGTTTATAACTAGAGGCTAGACTCCTCGAGGTGAAATAGAATATGAGTAGGGGATCACTTGGGAGAAGAATTTGTAGGTCATTATTGCACTGTTTCAGCCAAAAAGCTTACCCTAATCATTTTATCCGTAGTACTCGATTTGAGTCAAAAAGTCGATTTTGATTGTCCCTACATTACACACCTATGTGCCTTTTCGTTTCTTATATCCAACATTTGTTTGATCCCGTGCATCAACTGCTTATTTGCTTCATTGAGTGTGGGGTTGAATTATGTGTTTGTAGAACATGTATAGGAAATGAAAAGCACAAAAGTTTTGGAAAATTTGGCTTATCATTATGTTGAGAACCAAAAATGTTTTGCCACTTGAGTTTATGTGGTCACCAAGTTTTGTCCTTGGATTTGGGAAGAAAGAAAAAAAAGAGAAGAAAAAAGTTAAGAAAATAAAAGAGAAGTAAAAAATAAATCCCAAATCCAAGGAAATGAACTTAAAAGAAAAAAAAAATGAACATATTGAGTTTTAAAAATGCAAGTGCAAAACAATTTTAAGAATAAGATCCAAATTTTATGTGCACGAAAAGGGGAAGAGAATGAGTGATATGAGGGGTA
This sequence comes from Geranium brycei, assembly GCA_036897365.1. Taxonomy (NCBI): domain Eukaryota; kingdom Viridiplantae; phylum Streptophyta; class Magnoliopsida; order Geraniales; family Geraniaceae; genus Geranium; species Geranium brycei. Next base: position 9,595 of record JAYMTP010006461.1, on the reverse strand, counting down.
GAAAACTTTTTTTGGAGAAGAACAAGTTCAGGAGAGTCATATATTTGGGGTTTGAGGAAAAGAAGCAACTTTGTGGTGGTGCACCATAAATCGCCTTTTTGATCTTCTAAAATTTCACCCGAGCCTAAGCCTAACATTACAAGCCAAAACAAATCACTACAAATGGATTCACCCAAAGCACTTTACTTCATACGATTAGTAGAGATGTGGGTAAAAATCGCTAGCCCGTGAACTATAAGTTCTAGATGAAAAGAGCGGTATGTGAAAAAAGTACAACATTCACCTCCTATACTTTGGCATTTACATTACATCACAAACCTATGTGCTTTTTTGTGTACATTTGCTTAATCATGTGTCGGCAGTCCTGAGAATAACCGATTATCATGATTGCTTGAGATAATTTGAAAACTTGTGAGTGTATAATAATTTTCTCGAGTTGTGTAAATAATTTTGATCTTTTGTAAATATCGAGTATCCTAACTAGTTAATTTTTAATTTGATAAGTTTGCTAATTTTTGTATAGTTGTTAACCTTTTGGTTTTGGTATAGGAGAATCGAGTCTAGCTCATTTGCATTTGTATAATTTCAAGTTGGGGGTTTTTTCTACAAAACTCTCGGGAGACGCCAAGCTGCCCATTGGAGTTAGCTTCAGGGTTTTGTTTGGCAATTTTGTAGCTAGTATCGGATTTAAATTTGTGGTTTTGACTTTTCTTTTGTTTTTTTAATTTTCTCGGGACGAAAAAGGATTAAGTGTGGGATGGTCGATGCGAGAGAATTTTACATCTCTTCCCGAGTCAAACCCACACATTTAATTTCGATTTTATCCTGTATTTTAGGACTCTATGGTATAATTTTCCCAAAAATTGCATTTAATGAGTCTTTGAGGAGAAACTGCATAAAACAGCTCTTTTCGAAGAATTTTGAAGCAGAAAGGAGCCCGGGAGAGAATCCGGGATCGAGCCAAAGGACTTGGAGACAAAATGGAGTGGCAGTCAAGCAGTCACGACACCTGGTCGTTACTTGAAGAATCGTGAGTCCAAGAAGAATAGGCACTGCAGAGTAGTAACGAATGAAGAAGTTACGACACCTGATCGTGACTCAGAGGAGTCGTTACTCCACCAAGACAATCTGTCATCAGCACGCGTACAAAGGAGTCACGACACTTTCGAGACACGACGCCCATCGTGACTTGAAGTGTCGTGAGTTGGGTTTGAAGATAAGATTTCAGATTTGATGAATACACACACACAATTGAAGGGGGAGGATTTTCAAAGGAGGGAACCACGAGACCAAGGAGATTTAGGGAGAGTTTAAGAGGTGAAGACCCTTCTCTTTCCAAATTCTTGGGAGATATTGAAGATCCTTGAAAATTCAAGCTTAAAGAAGAAGATTGGAGGTCTTCAAGAGCTTGAGGAGGCATCCATTGAGACCTAGAACTAATTATTAGGGATTTGTGGGTAAGGAAGGTTAGATTTAGTTTCTTAATTTAGATTTAGTGCTTGTGATGAATTTGGGTATTGAGTATTAATTATTTTGGACCTTGATTTTGAGTTATAATATTTTTGAGTTTTTGTATTTTGTTTGAATGTTTTGATGATGATGATTTGGAATGATTGTGACTCTTTGATGATGGCTTAAGCATGAGATTGTGCTCGTAGCCTTGGTTGATAAAGTTGCTTGTTGATTGTTGGTAGATAGTGGTGAGATTGTCACTTTAGGAATATTTGATGATGATTTTATGTTTAAGCATGATATTAGTAGTAGATTTAATTAATTGTTTGTGTAGAGGCATGTTGATGCATAGCTAGATATGAGATTGAGAAATGAATGAAAATTGATTGTTGGAAACTAATTTATGTTCATGTTCTAGGTTGATTTTGGGATTGAATGATTGAATTATATTTATGACGATGGTTGAAATTGGGTAAACATTGTTAGATAATTGGAATTGATAACTCCGATTCTTGGATTTGATTCAATGCTTTAATCCTAGAGTCAATTTATGAGTGAATGGGTTAAGATGCATGATGTAGGGCCTTAACTTAGTTTTTGCCATTGGTCGAAGACGGGAAAATTAGTGTTAAGGACCGGGCTTACATTTTTCCTTTCGGGAGAACGAGCACGATTTATAGTCATAGAGTCTCAACTCCAAAGCTAGAGGATTAGAAAATTAGTTAACAATTAGATTCATTGTGAGAGCTTGAATCTAATTGGACTAATCTCTCATATGGCCTGACATAGCACATTGATAGAGAGAGTGTAATTCTCCCCACTTCAATCAATGATTTTAATAATTACCTTACTTGGATAAATGAATTGTAATTATACCTTACGAAAATCCCTCGATTTACAATTTCCCGATCGCTAGGAATTTCAACACTTTTCCGAGTATTGTCTAGTAGTTCATTTTCATGTGCTTAGTTGTTTGTTGATTTAGATAGCATAGTTTAGTTGTTAAATTTCGCAAACCACCCCTCTCAACTTCTATTTTTTTCAAGACTCGAGAAATCACATTTCGTACTTAGTGCCCGCGGCCTACTTACCATTCTTTTTCCCTATGGGATCAATGTACGGGGCTCCATCAAAAGTCCTATAGTACTGCGCAACCGGTACACTGTCGTAGTGTGCGTCGGGTATTTTGCTCCATACCCAGTTGCAAGTAAGTTTTTGGAGTGGGAAAGAGGAACGAGCCGATGACATATTTTAAAATTTTGAAGGATTTAGAGGGGTATTTAGTCATTTCATAATTAATAAAAAAATAAATATAACAGAGACCTAACGACGTTGAGTAAAATGAGACAAAATGTAACTTAATTAGTGTTTTTACAAAATTTTAAATGTAGATGTAGTCAATCTTCTTCAAATTCTTGACTTGTCTGATTATCCCGATTAATCTTTTATTAGTCCCTAATTAATTCTATATAATTCTAAACTAATCCTTTCATCCTATTTATTTTTCGATTAATTCACGATTAATCATGAAAATACCATTTCCGTCCGACTAGCACACCAGCGGTAGTTAAGTGCGAAAGATGTACATGAAAGAGAGATTTTTCTTGTGATAATTACATGTCACTATACCGGGCGAAACTCGATTCTAGGATCACTACACCCAATTTTAAAACTTTTTTTCTCGATACCTCGAGTTTAAATACATTTAACACTTAAGGTAATTTCTGTTAAATATAAGAGAAGTGGTTTGTAAAAAGTTTAAAATGCCATCTCCATATAAGTTGCAAATGATATAATTAATTGATAAATAGGATATGACTATTTTACCCTCTACTGGATAAAAACTATGACATATGGTTTAGGGTATATTTGTCTTTTCCAAAAACAAAATTGAAAAAATTGAAAAACATATTGTAAAATGATAATATTGCCCTTCTTTAACCTCGTTCCCTCTCTCACACAATATCCTAAAAAATTGAAAAATATATTGTAAAATGACGATATCGTCGCTGGATATGTAATAACCATCTTTCTAATCATAACAATCTTGATCTGCTTGTGCTGCAGGACCAAGAATCACAAAAAATGGCAGAGAACTGTTTTGCTTAAACTCATAAATTTGGCTGATAATTGATTTTGATAATCGATAATCGATATTTTAGTTTTTGAATTTGGGTTGGATTAAATCTAGGTAAGATAGTTGTGAAGAGGAAAAAGCATGAGAAAGCTTCGGGGAATTTGAGAGAAGAGAGAGAGGCAGACGAGGTTGAAGATGGAGGGTGAACTTGTAATTTCACAAAGTGATTTTAACTATGATACACGATGTTGAGATTATAGTGAATCAAGCAAGAAATCAAAATTATATATTGGTTATTCATTATATATTTTATTACCTTTTGCATACAATCTTATTAAGTAGGGAATATTTGCTTCCCATATTGAACTCATGTAATGTTCTATAAATTCGTGCTGTTGGCACTAATACAAATATCGAAAGCATTTGAGTCTTCATCTTCATGGTATCAGAGCTGGTATGATCTTGTTAACTTCTGTTGATTTTATGGTTCTACCCACTCGTTAGCCTATGGTTCTAACAAATGGGCGGGGCAAGAAACTTTTCTTTTTTCCTTTCATCACTTTTTATCATCAATAAAATTGTATTTTATTTTCCTTCAATAAAAATTCTAGTCTCCAACAAAATAGAAAGAGCAATAACCTACATTCATGACGCCATGAAGACGAAGTCTTAAAGCGCAAGACGCCATAAAGCCGAAGCTCGAGCGTAAGACGCCATAGAGCCAAAGGCGAGTAGCGTATGACACCATAGATTGACTTCAAAGAGCGTCCCTGAGATATTTATGCTTTTATGTTCACAAGTTGGACATTTTCATGCTCCAACTTAAGAGGGAGTGTTGAGATTCTACTGAATCTAGCAAGAAATCAAAATTATATATTGCTTGTTGATTATATATTTTATTACCTTTTGCATACAATCCTATTAAGTAAGGAATATTTGCTTCCCGTATTAAACTCATGTATTATTCTATAAATTCGTGCTCTTGGCACTAATACAAATATCGAAAGCATTTGAGTCTTTTTCTTCACGAAAAAACTAATATATCCTTCAAACATAAAGTTATTTTTTTATTAAGTGATGGTAAAATAGTCATTTCACATTTATCAGATAATTATCACGTTTAAAGCTTATATGGCGGGGGCATTTTGGAGTTTTTACAAACCACTTTTCATAAATTTAACATGAATTATCTTACCGTGACTAAAATTTTTTTGGGTACTACTAAAATCCGTTTTAAGTGAGGTGTAGTAAAGTTAGAATCCAACTTGAGTGGGTAAAGTGACCAGTGGGCCCTATGGTGAGACGTGGAAAGACCCGATCCCATTCCGAACTCGAAATGTTGTAATTATCCAATTTCCCTTTTATTTACCATGTAGTGAGAACCATTCATACGACGCCGTTCACTGGAATCCATCGTCCTGAAACCCCTGCTGAGCGCTCACCTGTAAAACCACATCATCCATCTCCGATCTCAATCTCAATCTCAATCTCATTCTCTGGTACAGAGATCTAAAGAAACCCTAACAATGGCGTTTGAAATACCTTACGATCTGATAAAGCGGCTCCAAATCACTCTCCGTGAGGAAGCCAACGTCTCCTCCTACGATCCCGAGGACCCCTCGCTACCGGATTTGCCATCTATAGAACAAACCATATCGGAACTGGACCCTTCGCCACCGCACCTCCGATGCAACCAATGCAAAGCCAGGCTCCTCAGGGGCTTGCAGTCCGTAGCCTGCGTCTTCTGTGGTCACAACCAGCGCCAGGAACTCCCTCCTGACCCCATCAATTTCAAGTCCACTTGTGGTTACAACTGGTTCCTCAAGCACCTCGACTTAAATGCATCGGTATGTGATCGATTTGGTTTGATCTGGTTTTTATTTTATTTTTCTGTCATATGCCAGCGAATTTGATTGGTTTTTCCCTCCCCATTTTGGAGAATGTCTGGGAAGATTATTCTATGCAGTCATTTTGGAAATGTGTATCTAAGCAAATCAACAAATTTATCTTTTGTTTGAGAACACATTAGTGTGTGTGCAATGATAACTTCATGATTTAGTGTTCAGGTTTGTAGGATGTAGTGTATATTCTGATGGTATTCTTGTGAGTTCATGCATTGCTTATTTCCTTGATATGGAGGTCACCACAGCTCAAACTCCCACTTCTATGCCTGTATGGCAGTACTAAGTACTTCGTGAAATATAATTAGGGATTTGCGAGATTGAAATCTATTTGGTGAAATTGTTGCATTTTTGCAGGATATGGTAGAACCATCACTAAAAGCAATTGATTCATCAAACCGAAGAAAACCTACTCAAAAAGAAGAAATTCCGCTGTCGAATGTTTTAGATTTACAGATAAAATGGCCTGCTGGGTCTGAGATTCTCACGGCTGTGAATGATACATCACTTCAGTATAAAAGTTCTCTGAATTTGGTTGGCATTAACCTGGATAACTATTCCTCTGATGCAAATATAGACACTCCTTCCAGTTCAAACAGCAATGTTCCCCATGGTGAAGGACATTTTAGTTTCTCTGATAGTGTTCAACCCTCAGATACAGCTGGAGTATCTACAGAAGATAAGAGTGAGAGGTCCTTCTCTGGTTGGCAGGCAGATTTTCAGCAGCCTGCTAGTTCTGAAACTCTTCATGTGGAACTCAAATCGGTCGATCCCTTTGCGGGTTCTGGAAATGACCTCTCTGGGAATATGGATGCAGTATTTGGACCCACAAAAGATGTAAGCAAGAAACCAGAAGACGCCACAATTCCTTCTACATCCGATGTTAATGACTTTTTTCAAGATGCTCCCTCGAATAATGCTGACTTCATGAATGTTAATGATGGCGGAAAACTGGAGAGTGCAAATAATTCGTCTTCCACAGGTATTGGTTGGATTCAAGATGAAAAGTGGCCACCCAGTGACAACAATGATCCCATTAATAAGACTGTCTATGAAGATGATTCATTTGATGTTTGGAATGACTTTGCGAGCTCAACTACTGCACAAGATCCTCTTAACAGTTTTCCAGTACCAACTGTGAATCATATGACACCTAATGAACAGGGTTCAGAAACAAATTTGTTCACTTCAACTATTGTTCCTCAAGATATACATTTTAGTAGTTTTTCTGAAGCGGATTCCTTTTCTGGACCATTTAGCAAACAAAATGATCTAACAGGGGACAGTAGTACCATATTCGAAGCCACTTTTTCAGACAGGTTTGTATTCTGATGCTGCCTATTGTGTTTAGGAAATTTGGCATGTTTGTTGTATACTGTGATCTGATGCTGCCTATTTTATTTAGCTGCTTGTGATCAAGATTTAATGGGCTATATGTTGGCATGGGAACAAAAAAAGTTAAAGTAACCCTCAAAATGATAATCTAAAACTTAGTTTCCTTTAGCTAGGTCTAGTGTTCAATTAGATTTAGCACTATAAGCTAATTTTGTTATTTATCCAATCCACCCTGTACACTATCTTATTGGACTAACACTATAGGTGAAGTGATTTAAGTTTATGGACAATTACTTTTTGCCTTGATTTTAATGAAATTCCTTGCATGGTCAAAGGAAAGTACATTTCGTATGATTGTTCATTTGTTCCTAATCTTTTTTGCTGAAGGTATAGACTATAGTGTAGGTTCTCCCTTCATTGATATTTCTTGGTCTTAGATAGGATTTCTCTACCATCGTGTCACCAGACTCCCATGTGTCAAAATATCTATGGAAATCAATATGCAACCAATCTATATTGCTTAAGTTAGCCAAATACCAATTTAATTTGAACAATATGAAGAGGATGATGAAAACTATTAAAATCATTCTGTATTGAGATACGAAATATGTATAGGTGATATGAGACATACTCTCTTAGAGTATATCTCATCTTACTAAGACGACTGAGTTTGTGAATCTGAACCCAACATTTCTTTCTCTGTAAAATCCCCTCTTGTATATTCTCACTTGAAAAAACAGGAGTTACCACACATGTGACTGTGAGTTTGATTCTCCCAGTAGAACCTTTTTGTTTCAGTGTTACATGCACATACAAAATATATATTTCCTGTGTAGAATATTGTCTACCACATACACATAGATGTATTAAATGGACCTGTTGAATTCGTATGCTAAATTCGTGAAACAGTAGTGTTCCTCACTCGTAAGATAGCAGACAACATCTATAGTTCTGGGTATTTTCCTGAAGTTCCAGCCTTGGGTAGAGGGATCAATGATCTCAACTATTTACATTTTAGGTTATGATGTGAAGGTGTGACTTACAGCATGATCTTTGGTCTGATGAGCTTTTCTGTATATTTTCGTGCATGAGATGCTGAAAAAAAAATCTGGATTGCAAGCTCACTAGTTTAGATACATATGGGACTCTTACATTTGATATTGGCAAGAATGGATTGATTTCAGTTGAAGAGGCGATTTGATTTGTTTTAACTTTGAATGTAAATCATGGTTTGATCATCTCGTTTTGTCTATATTATTGCTATGATCTTAATGTGGAATCTTTGTGTTGGATGGTTAAATATTCCTATTATTTTATATGAAAAGCATACTATGAAAATGATTTATTTTTTTGTTCTTTCTACAATATGTTTTGCAGTGGAATAGAATATAACTATTTTTTGTCAAGATGTCATTTCAGTTCAGAGAATAATTGGTTAAGTAATAGTGCTTCTGTTTTCCGGTTGAAGGTTTAGTATAGGATTAGACTAGGGTTTCCCGAACTATTGCTGACAAATAAGCAAATATATATTTTCGGCCATGCTACATTTTTGTCAATTGAACAAATCGTTTGGATTTGACAGTGCTCAGCATCAGAAGGTTAAATGAACAGATACTTCATCTAATTCGAAGCCCAGTAAATTCTGTACATACGCCTCAAGAAATACGTTTAAGAGTTGTATGCGACTTTTTATTTTAAAGTTTTCTGAAATATGCATCAAAATTTTCTCTCCATCAATATACTGACATGTTACTCCTATCCCCTATCTCAAGTCTCACTTTTATGATATTCTGTTATCATGTTTTAGGATGGCTGAGGCAGATGTGAACGTTGTTAAGGATGAAGGGTATGCTGAAGGTGTTGCGGGAATCGGGGATGTTGCTACTGCTACCAAAAGCCGAGAGGTTTATGATGCAGAAGCGTTGATGTCACAAATGCACGATCTTTCTTTCATGCTTGACAGCAATCTCTTAGTACCTCCGAAGCTGGATTAAATTTTCTTTTTCCGATAAAATTTGTTTGCTATGCAATCGCATTACTGCTGTTAAGAGTGTTCATTGTGTGATTTGTTTCTCCATTCTGTATGTTAGTTTTGAGCTACCTGTGTTCTTGAATATATGCATTGCCTTGTCGCCTCTGAACATTCATATTTGCTGTTAATATCTATTGTAGTGCAAACAAATTGGGGGACTCCAAATGAAACAATAGAAAGCTCCATTCCAATGCTTCTGCTTTTCTAACTCATACAAACGTAGAAGCATTGCTAGTAGCAATAGATGGACTCCAAGGAAGCTGGATCCCTTTTCCACGTTGTAAAATAACTGTCCATGTAACCCGAACCCGATCATTGTTGTGTAGTCCCAGAATGTGAAACCCTGGTTAACGATACTCAAGATTCTGAAGCACCACTGATAGATATAAGGAACAATATTATTGATGCTGATGGTGTCTTGATGGGAGTTCTATATATTGGAATAGACCAAACTAAATGGAAAAGCATTAGGTACAAGTATAAACCAGAATAGGCAATAGCCTAGTTTATTCCAGCAACCTCATCAAACTCCGTACGGTCAAAAACAAATCGAGTTTGAATCTAAAAATGCATAAACAATATAAACTCTTTATTGAGTAATAGATGTTGTTTCTATTTTATATGAAAATAAGACTAGCATGAACAATAAATTAGAATAATGGTAAGGGGAAATTACTAATCACCATCCTATACTATGCAACTTTTGCATGTCACTACCTTCTATTTTTTTTTTGCACGTCACCACTGTAAGGTTTCAGTTAGTTGCACCGTCCATCACAGAGTTAAGTTTGATGTAAA
>JAYMTP010006460.1:0-12056 GCA_036897365.1 Geranium brycei | reverse complement strand
ATAATTATAAAAGATTAATTTTTTGTTAATAAATATTATTAATAGAAATTATTTATTATTAAATAAGTATTATAATTTTATGAATAATAAGATCAATTTGAAAATTTGATGAATAATTGAGAGCAATTTTAATTTTTCACACAAAATAAAAGAATTTTATTCAAAATCGAACACCGTTCTTAAGTGTAAAAAAGTTGGAAACATTATCTTTCAGGGGATGAACGTTCTTTGGACATTTGATTTCACCATTTAATGCAATCCTCCTAGTCGTACCCTTGCAGCGTGATGAAGAATGTGGGACCTTGTTACACTTGAGAGCCAATTAAAGGTGAACACGTAGCACCAAATTGTAACCATCTTCTCTTGTTGAAAACCCCCAAAGGCCAAATCTATGTTGAAAGTATTTCATTCGCACTGAGAAGAAGAAAGATCAAAGAAAAAGGGAAGAGAGAGAGAGAGAGAGAGAGAGAGAGAATGCATTCGTTCGGGTACAGAGCGAATGCTCTTCTGACCTTCGCCGTGACCATCCTCGCTCTTATGTGCGCCATCGCCTCCTTCTCTGACAACCTCAACACTCCCACCCCTACCTCACAAGTCCAGGTCTCCTACATCTCTCTCTCTTTCATCGCTTTTCCTTTCACTTTCTCTATCTGATTTGGATTTTCTGATTCCAGGTTTTGAATATTAATTGGTTTCAGAAGCAGCCCAATGGAGACGACGAGGTAATTTATTTCAATTTTGGGCCTAACATTTTGTCTACTGTTACCACTGTGTACCGTGAGCTGTAATTGGTTTCTGTGCTTATTTGTTGCTTTTATGACTACTCTATTCAACAACAACAATAACTTAGCCTTTCTATGTACCCCTGAAATCTGTGTGTGGTCTTATGTGAGCAAGCTTGTAAACTTAGATTGTAGTTTATAAGGAATGCATAATTAAGTCACATAAGAGAAACAAAAGGTCTTTGGGCCTCATACTGTTTGATAGCGTTGCTGTTATAAAAATCAGTATACGGAGAGATTTATATATTTCTTATAATCGGATGCTTTAAATCGGCGGAGCCATTTTTTAGCGATTAGGCGGGTCAATGTTCTAGCAATCAGCCTAGGTGGCGATTTAGAAAATCGACCTGATTTCAGATAACTAGTGTTCTAAAACTCCTCGATCTTCCCCGAGTTCTTCCCAAGAACTCATTTAAACTGAACCACCAAGAACTATAAGTGAAAATCGGTCCAAAACCCAGTCACACCTAGGCAAAGCCAGTCAACTTTTATTTTTATTGTATATATACGTTAAAACTATTATGAATGTTGGCAAGTAGTTCTCGTCTCTTTGTGGAGTAGCCAAATGTGAAACTTTTTTTGAAAAACTAATTATCTATGTTTATAGTTGTTTGAACTTGTTCTTATGTTATTTTTGTTTGAACTATGACTTATGCTTTTGTGTTTTCATTAATATGTGCATTATATATTAATATGACGAGTTTCGCCGATTTCTCAAAAATCCTTAGTTGTTGCCTCTCCAAGTTTTAGTTACTTGCATACAATCGGGCAGTTTATTTTTTAATTTTAATATTTTAAAAATAAATTGAAAGAAATACCTAAGCAAATATTACGGAGAAGTCTTCAAAAAAAATATTGTGGAGATGAAGAAGAGTTGGAGTAGACATTTTTGAGGATATTAATGTTATTTATTGGTAATTATTTTATTTTTTATTTTTTATTTTTTAAGGTTGTGAATCTAACAAATATTAAAATATTTCTGTTTTTATATATTATTTTTTTATAGTGTAATTCATATTTTATTTGTATGTACATATATTTATTTAATAAAATTAGAAAAATACCATCTGATTACCTCGGAGGCCCTATCCCCCGACTTGTTTCTAGCGCCTTTTAGAAAATTGGATAACATGTGCCATGCAGTAGAGGAGCATCCCTAGGAGCACCATAATTACTTGGTTAACATAGGAAAAGTAAATCAGCTTTAAAAAGATGAAAGGAATTATGATCTGCACTCACATTCAACCAAAGAAGTATTTCCACTGGAATCTGGTTGTCTTTTCAAGGATATTGGCTGCCATAGATAAGCAGTCCTGACTCCTGAAGAGCTTTTAATGCATTAACTTTCACTTGGCTGATTCTATGGGTGACAGAAACTTATTAGCAAATAAATCCGAAAGTGCTTTTGAGAAACACTCTAAATTATTATGACAAAACTCCATTGCCAATGAATATTGACCATCTGAAGGTACATCACTAAATGTTTGTCTTGTAAGAGAGAACACAGGATTACTTGGTCAAACTTTAATTAGAAATACAGCTAAACTTTAGTTTCCGATGAATGTTTTTCCAATCAGAAGCAAATTATGTGAGTGATTCTGTGAGATTTTATTTGTTGTTATTCTCTCTGCCAGTCACTAGCCTACAACTGACTGTTGATGACTCAGAGAAACTTGTGACATGTCAATCTATGTTTAAAGGATACTAATTGTTCTGGTGGATGTGTTGGAGTATATCTTGAAGCAAAATATATTCTTATCCATAGTAGTCTTTGTAATTCCTACAATCATGTTATTGCACAACTGGGAATTGATATGGCTTGATAATAGCCAATGAAAGGCTGACTGTTTCGTAGATTGAACTTCATATGCTACTTGCCTTGTGTTTTATTGTAAATTAAGAGGTTTATGTTAATTTGAAGTTAATACTTTGAAGTGGCTCCCATTATTGATTAAGAAAGACTGGATATAATCTTCAGTTGTATGTGAAGTTAAAATTTTACCATCAATTAGGAGATAAATGGGGTATTACTGTATTACTCGGTGATGTATTATTCTCTTGAAGAACCCAGAACGCTTGAGCAGATATTTTGATGGATATACATAGCTGTAGATATCCAATTACAAAGACTGATTATCTAATACCTCAGTTTCCCTTCCCTACAATGATAGAATAATTGTTCGGATTGGAGGAAATCTGGTGTGCCCAAGGTAGAGTAACAAACATAGATTCATTACACTTCAACTACAGGGGAATAGCTTCAAAGGAAATTAATAAAACTGTAGAAGGGAGTATACTTCGCCGTGAATTTGATTTCCCATGTGTCTATTTTATTTATAAAGATCAGTGGCAAATTTTTCTTCATTTTATGTTCTTGACTGTGAACTTTACCAATATGGGATGGAGCTTCAGCCTTTTGTTAATCATGCTGTTACACTAATGTGGTGGATATGCCAATTTCAACATCATTACTTAGATGTGTATAAAACCCACAATCTAAACTCATCATATAGTACTCATTAGAAGAACCATCTGAACTTCAACATTATTACTTAGATATGTATAAAACCCCAATCTGAACACATCATGTACTGCTCATTAGAATAGCCATCTGGACTTCAACATGTGCAAACCCGAACCTGAACTCATCATATGGTACTCGTTCTAAGAGTCATCTGAACTTGTAATCCACAATGAAATATCTGATTAGAAAGAATCACCAGTCTTCCATATAAGTTTTTAACTTGTTTTCTGAATTAAGCATGCAGGATGTGATTTTAACAATTTTATGCAGTTCTTGTGATTCGAACTTGAAGATATTTAAAAAGAGTTTAAACCTGGAAAATCCATAAGTTGTAAGATGATGCTTGAAATATATGTGTAAGCTGATGCTTGAAATATAGGTTGATCAGTAAATGTGATCACAAAAACCATTCTGTTCAATTATGTTAATATACTTCTTGATACATGCTGTCCTGGACAAAGTAATGTTTTATTGCTGGGTTTTTTATGTCATTTCCATTATATTCTTGATCTGCAGCCATTTCAATTTATGCAGGTGAGCTTGCAATTAAATATATCAGCCGATCTACAGTCATTGTTTACATGGAACACGAAGCAGGTATGCTTTTTTTTTCTTTGGATCTATTGCAAACAACTCTTAACAAGTGGCACTTTCAACTTCCGATATTATGAAACTTTTCATGCTTCTTGACATCTGTTCTATTATATTAGTACTTCATTTGAAATCTTCGCTGCAGGGTTTACACTTCAATAGATTGGCCGTAAAAAGATTTTCAAACTATGTGAATTGCTTTCAGTTTGCAAGGTGGTTGATGCTATAGGTTTATTCTTATATGAGTTTACAATGTAATATTTTTACCCTCAGGTATTCGTTTTCTTAGCGGCTGAGTATGAAACCCCAAAGAATTCCTTGAACCAAGTAAGCTTTCATTCCTCATGCCTCAAACTAGAAATTAACTTGTTTTAGTCAACTGTGATACACCTAATTTGGTCTTTCACTTGTCTCCACACATGAAGAGTGTGCCACTTGAACATTTTCAAATCTCTGCTTATTGCTATGTCTTATTTTTGAATGACATTTTGTAGGTATCTCTTTGGGACAATATAATTCCCGACAAAGGAGAGGCAAAGTTTTGGATCCACACCATGAACAAGTATCGCTTCATTGATCAGGTATGTGAACACTTAAAGCAGCTGTTGATTTATTTGGTTTTACATGATATGAATAAAGCGGTGCTTGTTTAGGGAAACAATCTGCGCGGGAAAAAGTTCAACCTGACATTGCACTGGCATGTCATGCCCAAGACTGGTAAGATGTTTGCCGACAAAATAGTCATGTCCGGATTCAGCTTGCCAAAGGAATATAGATGATGAGGCTTTCTTGTGACCTGGAGACATGAGTCCAAAGAATATCATTATTAGTTTTCATCTTGCATCCTAGAAAAGATATTACTTATGGTTTCAATCTAATTTTAGCTCTTGTTTTGCTTTTACTCACATATGAAAAAGGTGGGGGTATTGTACATGAATGATTTCAACTTTGAACTTGGAAATATTAGAATTCAAATGAAACTTGGATCTGCCAAACAAGCTGCTGGAAACATGTGCATGGCACTGGTATATTAGTAAATAAATTGTTTATGTTTTTGGGGGGTAAGAAAAATATGACAAACAAACTAGTGTATAAAGTTTCAAGTAGCCCAGCGCTAAATCTTTGTTACTCATTGTAGTCTCGAACGTGTTTTCTTCTTTAATCCACGATCACTTGTCCTCTCGTTGTTCAATCTTAATATGTTTTTTTATAACTACATATCATTATACCGGATTTCCTTTTTGTTTTTGATTTCACTGTACTTAACTTTTAAAAGTCATTACAGATACTTCGATTACCTTTTTAGTTACATTTAAGATAGCTTTTGTTAAATTTAATAGATATGATTTGTAAAAAGTTTAAAATATCATTGGTTTGTAAAAAGTTTAAAATACCCTTACGGTATAATTTTTATATTATATTAATTATTTGATGATTATGAAATGTTCATTTTACCCTTAAGTGAATAGCACAGGAAACTAATGGTTTAAAGGCAGATTTGTCTATTCATATAAATAAATAGAAGAATTTTTTTTTTTTTTTTAAAAAGAACTACTCGAATGACCATAGTGCCTTCATCTTCAACCTCACTCTCTCTCTCCTCTCCCTCGAATTCACCCTCTTTGGATTTGGTAATGGTCACAACTTGGCATGAACTTTCTAATTGGTGTAAATCAATATCACAAGTGAGGAAATATCGAATGGGCATGAAAGTTTAATTAGAGTCTGATTTGGTTTTAGGGTTGTTTGACCGAAATTTATGGTGGTTCTTTGATGAGGTTTCACCAAAAATTTATCGGATTCCACTTGGCCTCTTCTCTTTCGTCCAGATCAAAAAATACTCAGCTATGGTTCTCCAATTTTGCGACCCGCATGGCTCGCTTCTGCACCAAGTTCCCTCCCGGCGGCTGGTCCACCATCCACAATCTTGTCGTCTACTGCCCCAACCTCCTTTGCCCTTCTTGGCCTCCTTTACGTCTTGGTCTATTTGTCCATGGATAGCCTTGTGATTGTTATCTCTCTTGGGTGCTTGCATGCACATTTCTTGGTGTTTGTGCCGTTGTATCATTTTTGGGTGCTTGCATGCACGTTTCAGGGCGCTTGTCCTTTTCGTTTCTCCTGGAATTCGTTGGTTTGATGAAATTTTCCTTTGTTATTAATCGAAAAAATTAGGGATGACACTGTGCGGGTTCGCGGCGGATTTGGTGATCCCGTCCCTGCTTTATCCCAGCCCCGAAACACGTCGTGATGGAAATGGCGAATCTCCAAATTCGCTACGATTTTGTTGAATTATTTTCTATCAAATTAAAAAAAAATCTTTTCATAAAAGCTCGTTGTCGATCTATGCAAGAACATGTCATATACCATCACACATTTTGTTAATTGCAAAAAAATATTATGAACTTTGATTTTTTTTGTAAAATGTGTGTATTTGTAAAAAATGATGAAATTGCCCATAATATTAAGAATTATATATTTTTCAAAAAAATTTAACTAAAAAATTAAATTACGTTTTGATTATACAAATTTTAGTTGAACTATATTTTTAGAAAAACTTTTAAAAATATTTATTTTTAAATAATTTTTAATGTTAAGTGTAATTTCGCCATTTACACACATTTTGCAAAAGAAAAAAAAAATTTAAGTTCGCGATATTTTTCTGCTATTAAGAAAGTACATGACATGTTTTTGCCAAAGTGTGATGTATATGGCATGTTTTTGTCATTTTCCCTAATTTTAATTGAATGAATATTACAAAACAGTAATTCGA
Organism: Geranium brycei; assembly: GCA_036897365.1. Lineage (NCBI taxonomy): Eukaryota > Viridiplantae > Streptophyta > Magnoliopsida > Geraniales > Geraniaceae > Geranium > Geranium brycei. Next base: position 5,389 of record JAYMTP010006460.1, on the reverse strand, counting down.
AGTACAACTCATTCACTGACCCACCCTTATCATTATTTTTCTAGTCAGGCAACAAACCAGAATTCACAATCACAACTCCAACTCTAACTCCAAGCTATTTGAAAGGTTATTCTGGCATATGTTATATTTCTATGAAATATTTAGCATGAAAATATAGGTTATTCTGGCATATGTTATATTTCTATGAAATATTTAGCATGAAAATATAGAATATGTCATTTGCCTCTCCAATATATTACTACTTTATCATTCAAATGATACTTTCACCAATTAACCAAATAAAATAATCATAATGATACAATAAAATTATTTTATTTTATTTTGTTATTAAAATTTTAAAATGACATATAACAAATAATATATATAGCATATGTGGTTGAAATGAAATAGCATATAAATGCTAAAAAGTAGCATATAACACCAATTTTATTTACCATAAATATAGCATACATGGGAGTTGCTCTTAGATAGAACACATGTCATATTTCCAAAATCTCCAGCCAAAGCAAGGTCCTTGCATCTTTACATATTTCTTAATCCAAATCCGAAAAAAGTTATCTATATGGCCTTCAAGTAAACAAAAAAGGAGATTCTAAACTCAGACTAGTCAACAAAATTTTTCATATTTGCTATCATTGTCTACCTTTCATTACGATTCCCTCAAGAACCCCATCTGTGCCAAAACTACCCGAGAACTGCTGTGGAACCACCGGACCCGGCAGCTTAAACGAGATTGAAAAGTGCCCGGGAGGGCACAGGTTCTGCGACTGCATTTCAAACACTTGTGAATACATGCACACCGTTTTCTCACCTGTCGTTGTGACTCCTCTTATCAGAACTTTGCCATCATCTTCAACCTCGCAGCTAAATTCCCCTGTGGCCACCAAGAACAATGCCAGTGAGATCAACAATATAACATTAGAAAAAGTTCTAACTCCACAAGTTATTGTGCAGTCACAAGATACCAAATGTAATTATGAAGACATCAGAAAATACTAAATAAGATAAATTCTTATGCAAGCATGAACTAAAGGGTCTCAGGTTCTAAAATACAAACGAGAATATGACATCTTCTCCAACTGACTAATTGAATTTCAGGTAGAAGATGTTATATCTGGTCATAATTGATATCTTAGGCAGAGTAAGAATAATAATTTACGCGAGTGTAGTCGTCACAGTTCCGTAGCAAGACGTTTGATTCTCAGTACTGTGAATAAGACGATGAGCGAAAAAACTTACTTTCATCTCTCTTTACTCCTGGAAGAGATACACGAAAAAGGTATGCGTCTTCACATTCTCCAATGTCCATGAGTCCAACCGCTGCTCCCACCTTCCCCATTACTGCAGTTCCCGTCAAAGCAAACCCACTTTTGTTGGCAGCCACAATTTCAGACCATTCACTTTTGGTTGGATGAGAAGGGAGATATAACATAGCGGGTCCAACTTTCTCCTCGTCGTTTACAACATCTTCTTTTGGCAAGGACTTTAAACAACTATACATCACAGGCAAACTGTTATGTGACATATTATTAACAGGTACCATTGCATTGGCATATTGCTGAGAATCCTCAGAGCCCAAACTGTGATCTACATGTCTTGTTTTCCGGGAACAGGTCGAAGACCCGAGTGAAGCCAACCCTCCATTAACTCCAGTCCCCATCTCAGATACTTCACAAACATAACCACCAATTGTATGAAGCATGGCAGCATCTCTATCTAAAAGCAAATTCTGCAGTCCAGTTAGCTTCTTAAACCTTAACAGATCCTCAGGCTTAATATAGATTATTTCTGGGTTGTTAAGAAACACAATGTTCTGAATTATCTTATATTCATTTTCTGAACATAAGCACGGATGTAGTTGGGGAGGGAAGAGATCAGGAAACTGAGGGTAGTCAATAATGGAGTTTTGTCCATGGCTAGGGAGAGTCCCTTCCAAGAACAGGTGCAGCAATGGTCTATCAACTACAATGGATTGATCAGCTTTACTAAGAACATAATAGTATACCCGTTCTACTTCAGCTGTTTCTATGTGGGACCCAACTAGTTGATCAGAACGATACTGTGGAAGGCCTTCAGCTATTCTTTGCAAGACTGATTTGTGTGGCCTCTCCCCTTTGAGGTCAGGTCCAAAATAAGTGCCCATGATGAAGTACAAGAGGAAACACTGGTCATCATACAGCGACATCTCACTTTCTACATTGTTGGGTCCTAACTTGGCAGGGATAGAACAATCTGTAGCCTGAGAAGTGTGGCCCATCACACTTGCAGAACAACGAACATCTGCCAGGGAAAGTTAAACTACTCAATATGACTAAAAAACATAAAAGATGGAAATTTTTGAATTTGCTCTAGCTGATTTTAATTGCATGGAAGCATCACAAAGTATAACAGATGAATCTCCATATAACATTATCTATCACTGCAATCTTCACAGTACAAACCCCTTCAGCATTTCAAGAGTAGGCATTGGCATTAAAGGATGGTATCATGGTAGTCGGTAATCCATAGAATCAGTTTCTTTATCAGCCCCGCTGCTCACTGATATCATTCTCCATTTCCACATAGCATTGTGAATCACCACTATAAGGACCCAATCCCGTGGCAATTTCCAGTTGGAAGGAGCGAGGTCTATGAATCTCGCTAACCCCAAATAAATATATTGAAATAGGTATGGCTGTCCTTCGAGATGAAGCATAGAATCACACTCATCTCAGAAGAAAAGCTAAAGTCGTCGCCCTATATTTGGGTCTGGGAACCAAGATCGGCTATCTACAATGATCTTTGTAGAGGACCAACATCTATAACCAGAGAAAGGTAAGGAGATTGGTTATGCTAGTAGAAAGGTTTTATTCACCCACTTACTTTACGCCATTTTCATACATAGAGTTTGATTTAAGAATTTCTGGCATGCTAATGTACAGTTTATACAATATACAAAAAGCATTCACATAGTACATATATTATCAAAGTAAAAACAATAGTGAAACCTAATCTACAAAGTACAAGATCCTATATATGTAATCTAGTAATTGAATAAGGAAAGGTATAAACAAGACATGAAAATATATGCAGATTATGAAGTTGGATAAACAAGTGTGAAAAATTGCAGGAAAGGACAAGTGGGTTCGTGCATGCATAAAAAGCAATGAACATTTAAGATGTATGTGAACAAGATGTGGATGCACAGATTATGAAAGGAGCTAGTTTATGCATGCAATAAAGAATCAAGCAAATAAGTTTTCAATTATTTTAAGTACGTAAATATAAGAAATAAAATGGAACTGACCAAAAAACACAAGATTCAGAATGGGTAAGGGAACTTAACTACATATTTATACGCGAGATACAAAGAGCAAACAATGAATTCAATTATAAACCCAAATCCCACGCATGCACCTCTACTCACAAATTAAAGTAAAGCAATACACATAAACAACAATATGTGTTATCAAAAAACATGCCATTCTACTCTACACCATGTCACAAGATCACCACAAATAGGATAAAGCTTTGGCTTACTCCAAATCTTTCTCAAAATCAAACTGAGTCCATTTCGAGGGCACAAAATCATCATTTGAACTTGAATCATTTATTGATCTAAAACACTTTAAAATCAAGTTTTTATTTTATTTTAGAGGCTATAGAGCCAAAACATACACCATGCTACACTGAGAAACACCACAAGACCCAAGCTTCAAATTACTTCAGGGTAGACACAACCACAAGCATGCCTTACGAATAAAACAGAAGAAAGCAAGACACTAGTAGGAAGAAGAAAGTTCGAAGACAATATAAGATATAGGAAGAAAGTTGCTATAAAACAGTAAAACATAACTACAAAATGAACACAATGAAAATATTTTCAAGCTTTCGGCTTTCATGGCATAGTAGCTAAGAAGTGCAATGTCAAATTACATGAGAAGCAAGACATAATGAGGGATGAACTTGTAAAAATGAGATGTTCTAAAACAAAGAAACACTGGAATAGAAAGTTATGGACTTTTTAACAAAATGTAATTACTTTGCCGTCTTGAAATGATTGGCACATAAATACTACAAGAGGCATACTCAAGATTAAAACATATTCTAGAGCAAACAACGTTTTGAAAGAAAAACAAACCTAAGAAAGTAAAGCAGTCGGATATTTTCTTAAATGCCCAAGTTGTCGAAAATCAATGTGATCATAAGGTTGACAAGATTCACATGAACAACATCGAGCAAAACAAAGAGTACAAGAACAGCTTTGTACCAACAATCTAAATGAAAATGCCACAAAACACAAATTATTTCACGAAATGACCTGTCAAAATTGCTCATTAATTGAAATATTACTCACGTTACAGTTTTTTAGCGTGGGAGTAAGAGTACACAAACTTACTATACTCAACTAGAACACATACACTCCAACAAGTAGCATCACCAATAAGAAACATTATGACAGATGACCAATATCAACTTAATTGCTCGTGTTAATCACAAGAACACAACAGAGGAAACTTGATAGTAACAAACAAAATTTCAAAGTTCCGAAATAAGATATTTTTGACAAGATGAGAATTATCACCACAGAAGACCTATGACGCCAAGAAACTAACAATCAGCAATCATTATAGCATAAATACAGAAAACAACGAACAAGGGATGAAATTATATAATTCCTTGGAGCTGAGTCTAAATACCAAATGAGTAGGTGGAGTGGCAGATGAGCGAGCGCAGCAGGCGAAGACGAGAGTGTGTAGAGAGTTTTGATTCAGAAAGAGGAAGTCGAAGCTGGGAGGGGACAAATGTGGGTTCTGGTAAGAGCAGAGAGAGATGATTTCTGCAAATTGGGGGACTTCAAAATTGATCTAAAACTGGGGTTTCTCAATCAACACACGATGACTGCGCTCAATTTTATTGGGGTAAACGCAAATGTCATCCCAAAGTATCACACACAATCATGTACCCTTCGCAACAGGTCGGGTTTGGGCAAACTTGCACGTGCCCAACCCATCTTAAAACCTGGCGGGTATAGTTTTTTACCGAAACCCAACACAAAAATTATAGTATATGAATATATGAATATAAGTTTTTATTCAAGATCAATCCTTTTCATCTTTCAATTTTTAATTCTCAATTCATCAATCTATCAATCAATCATTTTGTATTTGTAATATGGGCTTTGCCCCTCATTCTAATACAATATACTTTTGCTGGAAAAAAAAAACAGAAATAACTTTCAGCTTTCATACGTACTCAGAGAAATGGTGAACATCGTCAGTGAGAGAGGCTACTATTAGAGGACCAACTCAACTAAAAGCTTAAGTTGATAGTTGAATGACCAATTATAGTTTTATATTCTAACACACGCCCTCACGGACAAGCCCGTTTTTAGATTTGGCCGTGCACT
>JAYMTP010006459.1:0-12058 GCA_036897365.1 Geranium brycei | reverse complement strand
ACCTCAAAATTATGGAATCAAAGTGTTTTACACAAATTAGCCTCCATAGCCAAGAAACTACTCCCTAGCCATGGAGTATAAGCTAAATCTCATGGAATCCATCACCAAAGTACAATCCATCACCATAAATTCAACTAAAAGAAGTGAAAAGGTAGAAGAAAGTGTAGGAAATGGTGAAGCTCTTCTTCTCCAAGCTTGTGTCAATCTCCCCTTGCTTGCTCCCTTGAATCGATGCTCCTAACTCTTGGATCCACTTTCTTGAAGCTCCTCCAAAATGGCTCTCACTCTCTCAAAGTGAAGATGAAATGAGAGCCAAAAGTGGCCACATATCCCCCAAAAACGAGCTCCAAGAGTCCCCCTAGAGTTCCCAAGTGTTTTTAGTCTCAAAGGTTCAAGTTTTTCCCAAAAATGGCCCTCAAAACGCTTAAAATAGAGACCAAAAATTTCCCTTCTTTGGTAGTTGCACGTTTTATTTCTACAAGAGTCCATATTTTTTAAACATGTTTCATTTCTTTAGTTAATCACATGAGTTCATTGGTATACACTTACATGGAAATTAAACATTTCAAAACCGCTATTGAAAATGTAATAGAATTGATGAAAATGAAACACAATTTTATGTCATAATTACACGTATCATATGAGAATGAAATACAATAGTAATGATGTAATTAATTATGTACATGTGTTTTTTCTTTTTGTAACATGTGTATTTATATCCTAATGAAACAACTAAAACATGACTATAGTACAAATTTGATGATCAGCAATTCAAAATAACATCAATAGTAATAAAAAAATTACGAAAATTCAAAATGAAACCAACACTAAACACGATTTGTATGTGGGCTCTAATGAAACAACATGATGCAATGAAACAACACATAAACTATTAATTAGAGAAATGAGATTCGATTTGATTTGTGAAATTAGGAAAATTAGATGTTATTATTAGTAGTAGGGTTTCCATTTATTTCATAGGTTAGTTTTACAATAATATCCTTTCTGTCATTTACTTAATTAATTCTTAATGAAATTAGCCTAATTATTAGGACTATTAATTGCCACCATCCTTATATTCTTTTGTAAAACATGATTTTTATTAGAGTGCATCCCGATTAAATGGTTGGTTTAATTTGAACGTTAACCTCTTCCATATTTTTATTTAATTATATATTTCACTTTAGGTAAAGGTATGCATATAAAAAATATCCATATTCATTGGCTAGTGGTAAAAAAGTATTATACTCAAGCTCGACTATGGCTAAAATGAACATATATATAACTAAACTCAAGTTTAGATAAAAGAATAGATAAACTCGACATTTCTCAATTCGATCCGCTTAATTTTAATTTAAAATATTCAATAAAATATCCATCCCGATTGTATCTCGGGCCACCACTATGACCGAGCTCTTGTTCTAGTTCATGCTCAATCCATGAATCCAATCGATATGACCGCTACAATCACAGAATGGACAAACGTTTCAATATTCGAATTTCGGAATTTGATTCATACAGAGTGCCAATCTCCCTTTTGGATTTCTATCCCGCTGTTGTGCCACCAATCAGTTCGTCGGCGTCGGAGAGCTCATCCTCTTCATCTTGGGAGGGTGAATTCCTTCCGCCGATGGATCATTTGCCGCCCGCCGTCGACCTCTCGCATGGTGACTGCGTCCATTCGCCTTCCGCGACGGTGGCGGCGGGCTCGCCTGAGGTTTCCTTGCTGGGAGCCGATCTCGAAGGTGGAGTTCGGTCTTTGCCGACGGTGTGTCCCTCCGGCAAGCGACTGCGTCCCTTCACCTTCCGCTGGCGTTGACTCATCGGGCGACTTCTCGCGTGACGCTTCGAGTTCAGTGAATGGAGGGCAGAGTCCCGAGGTTGGCGACTCAGAAATCGTAGTGGATGGTTCATCTCTCAAGAACTGCATGCGTGCTAGGGGTCTTGAATATGGTGTTGGGGGCCCACACCCTTTGGTGGGTGGACTTGCTTCTAGGCCCATTTCCCAGGTCCAACCTCATTCCGAGGACTCCTGGCAGGATTGGAACACCCCTATTGCATATTTTCTTGGTAAGAGCAATGGTAATCCTAGGCGTAAGATTAATCGTCGCCGCCGTCTATGTAAAAAATTATTGCAGTCCTCTCTCCGATCTAGGTCTCCGTCGGAACATCTTGATGATCCTTCCACCAATGAGATCCCTCCGTCTTTTGACGCTAGGTTTTTTGATACGCCTCGAGATGATGCTACTAAACCTTGACTTTTTTTGTAAATCCTTGGGTTTCACACGTCAAGTAACCGATGAGGAGATGATTCAAGCATTCGAAGATAGGGAGGCTGGAAGAAAGTCATCGAGGCACCGTAACTTGTCGTATTCTCTTTCTTTTTTGTTTTCTTTTTTTTTGTTTTGTTCCCTTTTCTTTCATTGTTGTTGTTTTTGGCTGACTTTTTGTTTCTTTCTTGAAAACTATTATTAGTTGCATCAATAAAGTTCTGTTCCTTTTGCTGATCAAAGAAAAAAAATATAACTCTGGTATAGTGGAGTTCTTTTTCTCCATTTTCTTGGTGCCACACAAAATCAATTATTTCTTTTGTTATCATACTAAATCTACCAATATGCCTTAAAAAAAATTCTTCTTTCTTTAAGAGTCTTCTGCCATTATTATTAGAGAAAAGAGCGTCGCTCTGTTTCTTGTTTTGATAAGAAACCCATCACACACACCACCTAAGACAAACTCGTACCCATAACGCAACATCATCATCAATAGACAATACCGTTTCTTCCAAAACATCTTATAAAAGTGATTTATCATCGCCTAATTCACTCCAACTAATCATAACATATATATAAATGTAAGAGCACGTTTGGACTTACTTTTTGAAAATCAATCATGGTATATTAAAGGGTGATCACAAATATTACTCTTATAAATGATCTATGTATGCTGACTAACAAGAACTTTTTTTTATAAGTATACACGCGAGTGAATTGCAAATTTACAAATAAGTGTAATTTTTTGGTAAATTGCCATGATAAATCAACATGTGACATTGTTATACAAAATGAACAAAAACTCCGGTTCACTAAAGTCGGAGCATGATTGTGCCTCTCAAATTGATGCATCATATAGTTTAAATCGACAAATATGTACAAAACCGATATACAAGTCCATTGAAAAACCGACATATAGCTTGTTTTTGTGGCATGTATATTGAAGAATAAAAGCTAGCTTAGTTTTTCAACTTTGTGGATTAATTATTAGTCAAGTTAAATTTATGAAAAACAGTGGTTGGAGTGTTGTGAGATTTGTAAGCTAGTTTTTGGCATATAAGTTAATCTAACTACTCTACCTTAATTAAAATGGCTTCCTCACGTAACAACAAAAGAAAGATCAATCGCAAATTGCTGATATTCAGGCCTTTCATATAAACCTGTCAAGACTAGGTTTCTTGAATCTTTATAAGCAAGAAGAAGATCAAATTCAGTGGTGAAGAAGAGCATGAGGATGGGGTGGTGCAGAGTAGACATGGTGGCTTTGGCCTTAGTGGTTATGCTTCTCTTTCCTCTCAATACCCATTGTTGGGGAACTGATGGCCATCTCACCATCTGCAGGATTGCTCAGGTTTCTTCATTCCTTCTCATTTTGTTTCTACTACAGACATAACTTTATATTTGTGTGTTTGTTATGATCACAGTCTAGGTTGAGTGGAGCTGCAGCTGATGCTGTTAAGAAACTGCTTCCAGATTATGCAGATAACGATTTGGGGAGTATGTGTTCGTGGGCCGATCATGTCAAGTTTCGCTATCACTGGTCATCTGCTCTTCACTATATCGACACTCCTGATCAACTCTGCACTTACAAATACAATAGTCAGCCTTAATTCTCACTCTCATTACTACTTACCTTTTTCATGTATTTTTTTGTTCAGCGATTAAAACGATTATATTAAAGAAAAAGAGAGATCGATTCTCAAGATGGGAAAACAAAACTCAAAGAAACAGTATAATGAAATAAAAGAAAATACAGAATAAAGAAATGAAAAGGGGAAAACCGAAAAAGAGTATGACACTCCTAAGTAGCGGCTTGTAGAAAAGATGCTTTATATTATGCACGAATCTGCTGAAAAGTTTGGATAATTTCTTCATGTATTTATACTTGTCTTCCATTCTTTAGGGGATTGTAAGGATGAAAGTGGAGCTAAAGGAAGGTGCGTCGCGGGGGCGATTAACAACTACACCACTCAGCTCCTCACCTACACCAACAATGCTTCTCCTCAACCTCAATGTAAGTAAATATCTGCAAAACTTGTATGAAATGATGTATATATTTTTTATGCAATGAATTGGGGATGTATCAGATAATCTCACAGAGGCACTCCTCTTCCTCTCTCATTTTGTGGGAGACATTCATCAGGTAAATATATGACAGTGGAATTAGTACTTCTAAGGTACTTGGTTTGGCTTATAGGTTAATAGCATTAGGATTGAGTGTAAATGCAGCCTCTACATGTGGGATTCACATCAGATAGGGGAGGCAACACAATTGATGTCCATTGGTTTAGGAGAAAATCAGTTCTTCACCATGTGAGTACAATCCCCAATTTTATATGTATAGGAGCTGCTTCAATCACTTATGAATTATGATATATACCTTTATGCAGGTTTGGGATTCCAACATAATCGAGACGTCTGAAGAAAGATTCTACGCTTCAAATGTGGACGGTCTCATTGATGCAATTCAAAACAACATCACGGTACTTTACGTTGTAGCTTCCATGCACTTAATTGACATGTTTTATTCTATTTCATGCACCCTAATGAAGTTTTTGGTGTCAATAACAGAGTGAATGGGCAGACCAAGTTAAGAAATGGGAGACATGTAGTTACAATGACGCAGCTTGCCCAAACATGTATGTTTCCACATCCTCACTTCTGTATTAGAAGAAGACACTGATGTTTGGTAAATATGTGCAGCTATGCATCTGAAGGTATCAAAGCAGCCTGTGCTTGGGCTTATAAAGGAGTAACTCAAGATTCTACACTGCAAGGTAACCAATATTTTCTTCTGGATTTAACTATAGCGCTTGTAACTTGTTCGCTTATTTCTATTGCAGATGATTATTTCCTGTCTCGCTTGCCCATGGTATATTGGCGATTAGCTCAAGGTGGAGTTCGTCTGGCAGCCACTCTCAATCGCATTTTCAGCTGAACAAAAGCATCAACTTTACCAACAATATTGCCTGATGTGTATTGTATTATTCATATATGAGTTGTAGCCTTCTTTGGATGATGAACATACAGAACTTTCAATCTTCAAGCAAGTCTTGTGCCTTATGTTAAATGAAATGTTCTGCATGAATAAAGAAGAGTTTGTAGTAGATAGAATTTCCCTTTCCCCTTTCTCTTTCTGTTACAAAATCATTTCTTCCAAAATTATGGAAATCAAAGATCTTGTTACAATATTAGAAAAGATTCTTTATACAAGTGTCCAAGTGTAAACTGAGGTATCACATTAAAATGGTTTCTTAAGGGACAACACAAACAAAAGGCAATTAATATTTTCTGATACTCATCAATCTGTTTCCTTTTTTGGTTTCCTTTATAAGCAAGAATAAACTCAAACTCAATGGCTCATTGCATTGTGGTAGAAAGGAAAGATATGGGGTGGTCTAGAGCAGAGATGGTGGCCTTGGCCTCAATGATGATGCTTCTTCTTCTCTTTCCTGCCATTCATGGTTGGGGCTCTGATGGCCATCACACTGTCTGCAGGATTGCTCAGGTTTTTTCATTCTCTCTTTTTTTTTGTTCTGTTAACTTGTAGAACTAAATTTTATCTGTGTTGTTGGTGTGACAGTCTAGGTTGAGTGGAAAAGCTGCGGTTGCTGTGAAGAAATTGCTTCCAGTTTATGCACGTAATGATTTGGGGAGCATGTGCTCGTGGGCTGATCGTGCCAAGTTCCGCTACCGCTGGTCTTCTGCTCTTCACTACATTAACACTCCTTCTAAACTATGCACTTACAACTACATCAGTGAGTTACTGTCTAATAGTTTCAATATTTTTTTGTTTTAAATGTACAAACATATTACAACTACAAGCGTCGTTTTGTACATTGTTTAGGGGATTGCAAAGACGAAAGAGGAGTGAAAGGAAGGTGCACTTCAGGAGCAATTAGCAACTACACCTCTCAGCTTCTCACCTACAACAGCACAGCCTCTAGATGTACATTTTGCTTATTAATTTTGGTGTTTCGTATTATATATCTGCAAAATTTGGTTTGCAATGATGTGTAATAATTTGAGCATCTATCAGATAACAACCTCACAGAAGCTCTTCTCTTCCTCTCTCATTTTGTTGGAGACATTCATCAGGTAAATTTATATTTATGTCAATCCAATCCATGTATATAGCATTTTCAAGGTACTTGATTGAGATTGACTGTAAATGCAGCCTCTACATGTGGGTTTCGCATCCGATAAGGGAGGAAACACAATTGGCGTCCGTTGGTATAGAAGGAAATCAGTTCTTCACAGTGTGAGTACAAATAGAAAGCCAATTTTGGTGCTTGAGTTAAATTTTATTGTTCACTCATGATATACAGTTATGCAGGTATGGGATTCAGACATAATCGCGACATCTGAGAAAAGTTTCTACCGCTCAAATGTGAACTATCTGATCGATGCAATCCAAAAAGATATCGCGGTACTTTTGTTTGTAGCTTCCAGCTGATTGATGCAAGCTTAGTTGACATGACATGTGTTTTCTTGATTCCTAAGGAAGTTACATTTGTGAATGACAGACAAAATGGGCAGGCCAAGTTAAGAAATGGGAGAGCTGTGGCTTTAACAAGCCAGCATGCCCAGACATGTATGCTCATGACCATCCAATCCCTATTGTATACACAATCACATATTTATCATGATGCTTCTGTTCGTTTTATCATGCAGTTATGCATCCGAAAGTATCAAAGCAGCATGCGATTGGGCGTATAAAGGAGTAAATAGAGGTTCTGTACTACAAGGTAACGGAATACTTTCATCTTGTAACTTTTTGCTCATTTCTAGTGTAGGAGAGTTAACAGAAAATGTATTGCAGATGTGTACTTCCGCTCGCGTTTGCCTATTGTCAATTTGCGATTAGCTCAAGCTGGAGTTCGTTTGGCTGCCATTCTTAATCACATTTTTCGTTGAATAAGCGCCTACTAAATTTATCCGTTGTTCAAATATCTACTTCAAGAAAGGCTTTATGTGTCATGTTGAATAAAAAGTTCCATAAATAAGGAAAAGTTTATGATATCTCATTTAAAAAGATAACACAACTTATGGGTAGCCAGCAGACCAGTTACCATAATTTACATCATGTGAAAAACTAAACACAACTTAGAGTTCAATGTCAGACACACTTTGTAGTGTAGCATTTGTTGTTCAAGGTTTTTTGACAACAAGAACAGGGCACTTGGCATATTGGACGCAGTAGTTGCTCACACTCCCTATCAGTGCCCTGCAATTGCATCACAACAAATTGTAACACCGTCTATATCTATTCGTCATTAACATGTATATGTATAAGGAAGAATGGGAACAAACCTTTTAATCTTTCCAAGTCCGCGGTCCCCTAAAACAAGCATGCTGATATTGTACTTTTGAACTGCGCTGCATATAGCAGATTGCGGATCCCCCATCTCCATAACAGTTTCTGCACTCACCTATACAACCAAAAGACAAATATAAGTTGCCCATCAATCACATAACTCTGCTGCAAAGGAGGAACGTCTCCTATAAAGTGCAATTGTTTTGTAACACAAAATGGTACAGCTCATTGCTTCACCTTTACATCATATAAGCAAACATCAAGAGTGTTCTAAAAAATGCTAGGCGCTACTCAGGCAAAGGGGTCTTTCTGGGAGCTTGCTGGGAAATTAATCGAGAATTTTTAGAATACTGATCAAAAGTCACGACAATACATCTGTCATCACCCAAATCAGTTTCAGATGTTACCAAAATAAAACAAGAACTCGGGCACAAAAGGGAAAAAAGCAATACCCCTCGGCTAGCACAAATGTTCTTAGCTTTCTCCAAGAGAGCTGTTGAGAGCTTGGTCTGATTGTTCTTCAAAGAATCAACAATTGGAGCTGCAGCACAAACACAAACACAACTGATGTAAAAAGCAAGCAGCAGCAGATTCAGCAGCAACATAGAGAAAGCAATAAAGAAACTCAACTGGATGGAAGAGAGCAGTACATGCGAGCAGAGCCAAGAGGAGCAGAAAAGGTGAGGTTGTGACTTGGAGGAGACTGAGCCATGAAAATCACAAGAGGACATCTCTCAATAGATTCTTTCAGATTATCAAGAACCCACATCAGAGCATAGTAACTGCTCTCACTCTCATCAACAGCCACCATCACCTTCCTCTCTCCTCCTACCACCATATCTCCCATTTTTCCACACAGATTGCAGTTTTGAATCGAAAATATGGTTCTGGGTAAGCTCTAGAAACTAGTATATCCTAGTTGTTGGTGGGTTCCTATATATGTAGTGATGATGGAGTTAGGGTTTATCAGAATTGTGAAATATTACCACCAAAGTTGTTTGGTAGTTGGAAAACAAGAGGCGGGCTTTTACAGGTCATAACGGTCAGTCAAACTTGAGGGTACCCTCTACGTGTGACACCTTGAATATTTTATCTAGATGAGTGTGACCTTTAGATTTATGGTACTGTGTTGTAGCCCAAAATTTGAGTTTCTCTGTCATTTTCACATTCACATATTTTGGTTTCTTGGTTTTGCAGCAAGCTAACTTCAATTACAGAAGGCTAACATCAACAACCCACCATAATTTGACCAATCAAGTTCTTGGCCAAAATTCATAGTTACATAGTCAATTTTGGTTGAGTATGATTCTTCTCTTTACATGTATTTTTAGGAAATAGCGTATAAATTAGATTTTTTTTGTTAGTTTTACTGGTGATTTTCTTTTGCATATATCCTAACTTTCAATCATTTAACATCCTAAATCCAATAAAATGGATGAAAACAAAACCTTAACAAATCACGTGACAAGCTAATTTTCATTAATAACAAAAGTGTTCTCCAAAGCATAGGTGAAGGAACCCCATTCTATTGGTTTACCGCCATAGCCGCTACCGTAAGACCTCCCAGCTCTCCTCGTAACATTGGAGCCTCCGAGACTCTTGGGTGTTCTCCCCATCAAAGAGCATGTTGTTGTCTCTTCCCAGTCGTGCTCGCCTAAGGTATTTAAATTTACAACCTAGAGTAATCCTCGGAACAGTGTCATTCAAGACTGGGTAGCAAAACTCTAGGCCTTACAAGTCTTATGTTTGACTCTAAAATGATTCGATATTAAAGCTATTGAGATAGAGCATATGACCAATCTCAATTAAAAACTCTAATTTCTTAGGGTTTTTATCGTATTTTTTCTTTTTTCTTATCTCCTCTCTATTATTCTCATTTTGTATCGTTCTAGGTTTGTTCATGTATTTGTTCAGCCCTTATTTCCTTCTTGGAAGTTTTTATTGGTTTCATTAATAAACTTTTCAGCATTTAGCTGATAAAAATAACAAAAGTGTTCTTTCTTTCTCTTCTTGCGTTTACAAAAAAAAGACTACAAACATTAAGAATAATTTTGATCCCAAGAAACAATGTAACAAATAGTAGGGAAAATTGCAAAAAGTCTCCTTAAAATTATTTTTTTTGCACAAACTCTCCCTTCACTGTATTTTTGCAAAAATACAGTGAATGAAAAGTTTGTGCAAAGAAAAAACAAGGGATAATTACATATCAGTACACCCGCTGAAACCTGATTCTAGGATTAGTCACCCAAGTTTGAAAAAAAATTTCTCGGTACCTCAAGTTTTAAAAGTTAACACTTAAGTGTAAATTCTGTTATATCTAACGGAAGTGTTTGTAAAATGTCCAAAATGCCCTCGCGGTATTATTTGTAAATAATGTAATTGTTTTGATAAATGTGAAATGACTCTTTTACCCTCATTTAAATGATAATCTAACCTTATAGTGTAAGGGTATATTAGTCATTTCAAATAAAACTTTAAATAAAAATAAAACTGAAAATTGCTTTTGAAATTACCAATGTACCTTTTTCTTACTCCCAATCTCTTCAATCTCTCAACTCCTCCATTTCTCTTTCATCAACACTTATTAATTCAATCAATTAACATAAACATAGTTGATTACAAACAAAAATTTATGGCAATTGATTCCAAACATAAACATAATTGATTGAAACCAACATCACCACTTATAATCTTGTATATTGAATCTATGGATAATCAATTCCCCAAGTTTTGGCCTCCAATTTAAATTCCATCCCTATTTCCAGAAATTGGCTAATTTCATCCAGAATCACTTCTTTGTTCATCTTGAAATCGAGCTCTCAAGCCCATAATGTGTATTTGAGCTTTAAGTCTAGATCAAGGTTCAGACGAGGCTTCGACGGCGCCGGCTCTGATTTGTCATCGACGCTTGGAATCGAGCTCTGATGTGGGGTTGAACGGTTTCCGTTCGATCCCGATCAACCTCACATTTCGGGTACTTAGTCGCCTCGTAGTGGCTAATTAGAGCCAAAGTAGGATGTTTTTATGCTTGGAATGGTTTGAGAGTGAATGCAGGATGTAAAGGGAAAAGAGGCAGATGGCTTGGGTCAAGACGGTCAACGCTTGGAAGGAAAACAAAAGTTTTGGGGACCTGGCACGATCGTGACAAAATAATTTTATCAGGTCCCCAAAGATAGTGAGCACAGACGTTGATCGACACGGAGGTAAGGGGATCGTGATGCAGAGAGAGTCACGATCGTGACAAATTAAAATCAGATTGAAGCACCAAAGACAGTGAGCACAGACGACAGGCGAGACAGAGCGAAGACGATCGTTACCCACAGATGGTCACGATCGTGACATAATTCAAATTGGAAGAAACGATCATGACAAGAACGATGAAGACCATGTCGTTGACCAGGAGCAGATTTGGTCCCCACAAGGTGTCACGATCGTGTCATGATATGTGTCACGATCGTGACACTACATGACACGATCCTGACAATGCCATTTTAAGACACATATATAAGTCTTTTGACCTAGGGATTGCCATAGACCCTCACCTACCACATCCCATCAGCAGCCTTTGGTCTTGTTCCAACAGAAGTTCTCTTCGTCCTTGAGGAGAATTCTTCATCTTCAAGCTAGAGGGGAGAGTTTCCACCATAGATTCTCACTTGGGAGCTTGAAGAGACCACAAGAAGGCAAGTCCACCATCTACAAATCAAGAATCCATCATTCCACCAAGCATAAGTGTCCTTCATCATCAAGACCATCCAGAGCAAATTTCTATCCCTTCCTTTTGATTGTATATGCTTGTGTTCTTGATGTTCTTTGTGTATTTGCACATGTGTATTATCTTGAGCACCATGGTTGAGGGCTAAAACCCTTAGCCATGGGTGCTAGACATTGTAGGATGTGATTATTATGCTATTTTGAGGTATTAGTTCTAGGGTTAAAGTTGTTGTTGTGTGGTTTGCTTGATTGAATGCTTGCAATGTGTGATTGTCCATCTCTATTGCTTGTTTAAGCCAATCTCGAGGGAGACGGATAGCCTCAGACCTAGAAACCACCAAGGGTTAGAGGCTCAAAACCAAGTTTTGACACATCGAAGTGGCCCTTAGCCTAACATTGTCATGTGAATGCGGTTCTGAGTTGACTTCGAACCCGAGAGGGCAAGGGGAGACTTGGGATTAGTATATTTTCAATGCCGAGAGGCGAAATTGGTAATTAGGACATAGGCTAGACGATAGACTTTACCCGTAGAATTGATTCTCAATGCATATTTCATATCGATGCATGTTTAGCACCCTAGGCGCTTTTATAATATCTTGCACTTGTATAATTCTCATTAGTTTCCATCAATTAATTAAAAGGCCAAAAATAGTAAGTTTCGTAACTCGTAAACACAACACGATGTGACCGAACACCCTGTTTGATTTGTGCCCTAGCCCAAGTGTATAAACAATATACATTGTAAATGTTTTATCAT
>JAYMTP010006458.1:0-12059 GCA_036897365.1 Geranium brycei | reverse complement strand
GTGTACTTATGTGAGAATGACGTATAGTTGGGTGTACTTATGTGTAATTACCCCAAGTAACTCTAGTAAGGTAACCTTAAAAACTAATATTTAAAAATTTAAAGGTAATTTCCAATATTTTCTCATGAGTAAATAAATGTCCAACGATGAAGAAGAAAAGAAAAAAAACAAAGGGAAGGGAAGGGTTTCCTTCCTCGGCCAGTGTCAGTCACAGAGACATCCTCAGTCGGAGACCCATTGCTTCTCCTTCACTCACCGCCGCCGGAGACACTGCGTTCAGGCAACCACCCCCAGCACTTCGTTGTTGCTGATTCATCTTTCCCGTGAAAAGCTAGATTGTAGATTCCGGAAGGTATGTTTCCATGTGATTCTGTGAAAAATTCTGAGTCAAAATCGGTCCTTTCTCGTTCAATCCCCAATTGGGTGTTTGCAGTTCTGGCTCTGAATGGTTTTGTTGATCTAAACTATCGTAACCCTAATTTTTGCGTGCGCTAGAAAATCCCATTTCCTTGTTTGCTCAAGCTTCAAAATTTTACTCCACTTGGATGTATTTTGGTGCCCTGGGCAGTTCGTTCTGAACACCAAATTAGGGACTTTCTAATTTTTATTTTTTGGCTTATGATGAGTTTTGAGAACTTGTGCAGCACATGTATTTTATATTGGAAAAAGATAAGTCTTTGCCAGATTGAGTTCATGTGTGCTAATAATTATACTTATGGCATGAACAGGGAGGATATTGAATGATGGTTATGGAGGCATAAATGCACTTTAATGTTTCAGTAGAAGTAGGATCTGTTCACCGTATCTTAGTCTGCAAAGATACATATGGCGGGGTTTGTCCTTGAGGAGTCCTCAAATCACGGAGCTGCAGACAATGGGCCTCAAGGAAATTCTGCAGATAGCCCAGAGGAGTATGGTGGTCGTTGGTACTTTTCTAGGAAGGAAATGTCCTCCATCAAGAAGAGATGGTATTGATTTGAAAAAGGAGACATATTTGCGCAAGTCCTACTGCACGTTTTTGCAGGACTTAGGCATGAGGCTCAAAGTGTGAGTGTAAACTTATTGCATATTGCTTTGGATTTTTATTTAGCAATCTACTTTTTCTATCCCAGTTCTTGTTATCTTACTCTTTCAATTTCTAAAATCAGTAATAATTTTTGGGAATTTAAATATGCATAAATTACCAGTGTTGTTATCCTTAAGAGTTAGTTATAACCACTTGGTGGATTAGCATAAGGGAGGACACATGCATGACTGAAAAGTCAAGCACTACCACCACTATTTTTTGCTAAATAACGAAGAGGCACACATTTTGGGACAGATGGATTATATATTTTTTATATGGTAAGACTAGTTATACTCGTTTGTGTAAACCAATTACTGGTAGTATTTATTTTGAATTGTTGTTATACACCTCTTTTAGAGTACTATATGTTTCTCTTTCGTTTAATCCTTCAAGGTTGATGTGGCAATGCATTGTGCTATTAAAATTAATGGTCATCACATCATTGTTATATGTTTTTATTTGGGGGAATCATTTGGGTGGGGTTTTGGGTAGCAAAACCAATTTTTATGATTAAGGTGGCATTGCTCATTCTTTCCAACATCCTAATGAAAGGTTTTGCAAAGTCTCCGTGAACAGTATGCGTTGGTTTGGCTGTAAGTGATTCTAATGTGATTTGGAACCGGCAGCGTTTATTCTTGTACCTATGATTAAGGATTTGCCTTGGAGTTCTATTGATGCATTTAATTCTGATTGTTTGGAGGAGACCCTTTGAGGTGTACATCTAATGTTTTTGCAAATAGTATTAGGATGGAAAATTTGTGATATAGGCTTTGTGGTTTCAATAGATACTCTTACATCTTTCGAGGATGGTTTTTTTATCCGTGGACATGCTGACCTATTATCCTTGTTAGCGTCTTTAGGGATCTTAAAGTGACCATGGGGTGGAATCGACAACATGAGATTTCTATTCGCCGTTTCCACGACACTTTTTGTGTGTATGTGTGTTTTCGTAGGTTACAGAGGGGTTCTCACTCTTTTATTTGGAGGTCTGTGAGTTGTTTGTTTCTTCGAAGTCATTTTGGTCTTTTTCATCCCCCGTCATACATTATTATATTCTCCTTTTAATAAAAAATGTGCTGAAACTTAAAAGGCCTTCAGTGCCCAACACAGTTATACATTAAAATAACGTGCAGAGGCCCTAGAAAGAATACATGTAAATGTAATACATTCACGAGCATACTTTTATGGCAAATGAATTGAAAATAACTAAATAAGTAATATCTTTCTTGGCATTTAGCCACAGTCTAAATATATTTGTATCTGTCTGTGAGTTTGAATTGCAAATCTGCTATCAGATATTTTATGGAGGTATTGCATATACATTATAGACTTAAGCCTCCTAACTGTGTTTATTTATATGCAAAACTGCAAAAGCACTATCCCTTTGCCCGACTTTTTGGCGCAAAATGAAATTATGAATCTCAAAGAAATGAAAATATTTGGAAGATGATCGGATTGATTGGTGGAAATCTTGGTAGAATTTTCTGTGTTTTATAGTAGTCAAGTATTCACTAAGAAAAAACGTACTCGCTTATAATCTGTAAAGATAGGATGCCACATTATATATATTATTTTTTTGTCCTTGACGGGTCCCCATCATTAGCGGTCTTCATATAACCATGTATATGTAATTTTCAAATATAATGAAAAATTATTCTGTAATAGATTGAGGATTGTTTTGGATGTATTATTCTTCAACAGATATAATGCATTCATGTTTCTACTCTTTTGACTAGTTGTAAATCTTGTTATAGTAAAGTTTTGGGCAACTACTTTATCTGCAATGTTCAACAAGAATCAAACCTCTGACATCAAAGTTCTAAATTGTATGGTCTTTAGAATCAGATCTCCTGTTGTATCAACTTCACACTACTAAGCTTTGATGTATCAACTTATCTGTCGTTGCACCACACATTATATGTATAAAATAATAGAAAACTGAGTTAAGTTTTTTGTGTTTTAAAGACTGAATTAATAGATAATTTTATTGTCACTGTAGTATATAACGTGTCTACTTGTAAATTCTGCCGGACTGAGTACGCACATGCTTTTAGTATGGTGTAACCTGATTTCATCTGAAGCCCACATTAACTTATTTAGAATGCATATTTGATGCGTTTAGCTGAACTGAAGGTACTATTAGCAAGCCTTTCTGGATCTTGTGTAGTAGTGCAGATAAAATTCATCTGATCTACTCTCCTAATTATGGAATGATAACATCTTAAATATTTTCTTTCTGGCGATTAGGCAAATTGCTGTTTGTGGATAACTGTTGCAATATATATCAACCGAAATAGCAAAAGATTGTTTTTTTAAATATTCATCAATTTAAGCACTACTTGTCTCAATCTAGAGCTTATTACAAGCAGGAAACTGCTTTTATTTTGTAGACAAGATAACCACAAGAAAGTATCAGGTCATTGTGTGTGAAACTAAAATATTTGATATTCATATACTATTCATGAATCTGTCAGAATGCAGTCATTCACAAGCACTAACTTTTAAATGTGGTTTTTTAAGAGTTCATATATACCTCTTGGTTCACTGCTTTAAATGATTGGATCTAGAATTTCTGACATGCAGACCTCAAGTGACTATAGCGACAGCAATAATATTTTGCCATCGGTTCTTCGTCCGTCAATCACATGCAAGGAATGACAGAAGGGTGCGATTGCTTATCTTTTTCTGTAAAATTGTTTGCTTTGTCATCTGAATATTTCTTTTCATGTGTACTAGTGTTAAATTCTGTATGTCTTTGTTACTAAAATAAGTCATGGGTAACTTGTGCTTTTATGAGCTTGTTTGCTTCATGGAGCACGGTCAATTTCTTACATGGTGTGTTATGTTGTTACTCCACCCGTGCGAAGTTTTTCAAAGGTTGCAAAGATTGAATAGATAATACATTACATCCTCTCGTCTGTGCCCATTCTTTCAAAACATTATGTTTATGTTGGTAAAAAAGTTGTTATTATTTGACCTTTCCCTTTCGACCGTGGGCTAAAATATATGAATAATAATATGTAGCTGTAGATGGTTCTCTTATTGCACCTAACTCCAATCTGTCTATGCTTTACAGACCATTGCAACTGTTTGTATGTTCCTTGCTGGAAAGGTTGAAGAGACGCCTCGTCCCTTGAAGGATGTTATTCTTGTGTCTTACGATATAATAAACAAGAAGGATCCCACTGCTGCTCAGAGGATAAAACAGAAGGTATACTTTTTCATACCTTGATTAATTTATGGATTTGGCTGTTGTACATACCCTTATATTGTTCACTATCTATGTGTGAATTACATATATTACATTCAAGATTAGAACACAGATTTGGACCACAATAGGATTAGCATCCATTTTGTACGTTGTTTTCAGGAAATGCGACTGTTCTCTGCAATACAAATTCTACCATCCTTTATGTTGAAAAATATGATGCATTTCTGCTCATTTTTTGTGGTGGTGATTTTCATACTGAAATTTTTGTACATGAGTTTCAATCTTTTCCCACTGGTTTAAGGGCGGGGATGTGTTGGAGCTAGAGGAAGGAATGGATGAATATATATTTTTTTATCAGCAAAAAACTATTTTATTAAAGAAGAGAGAGTCGATTCCCAAGCAGGGAAAAGAAAACTCCAAGAACAATACATGATTACATGGGAAATAAAAGAAAGTAGAAAATACAATGAAAGGGAATGGACGAATATTATTTATTTGCATTTGTCATTCTTATGGTCACTAGTTAAACTGTCAATGAATGATATCCCCACAGTGTAAATTATGCCGGAATACTTAGTTCTGTTAATATTTAATTGTTATTTCTTAAATTAAAAAAATATCTCCATCCTCAATTCTACAAAAGCTGACACCTCTTGACTTTTTAGTTTAACAGCTTTACTACAATGTTTTTGTTTCAACTTTATATTTGGTGTACAGAGGAGCATTTTAGTTTACTCATTGGTTCACACTTGATATGTAGGAAGTATATGAACAACAAAAAGAGCTAATTTTACTGGCGGAAAGAGTTGTACTTGCTACATTAGGGTTCGACTTTAATGTTCACCATCCATATAAACCCCTTGTTGAAGCAATAAAGAAATTCAAGGTTGCACAGAATGCCCTCGCTCAAGTTGCATGGAATTTTGTTAACGACGGGTATGATTTAAGGTGGTTATTTTCATTCAAATTTGAATAAATAATTGTGTAGTTCTTCTTTACCCAGTGGAAGTGGCTTGCAGGCTGAGGACATCACTCTGCCTGCAATTTAAGCCCCATCACATTGCGGCAGGTGCGATTTTCCTTGCTGCCAAGTTCCTGAAAGTGAAGCTTCCATCTGATGGTGAGAAGGTCTGGTGGCAGGAAATTGATGTCACCCCACGCCAGTTGGAGGGTTGGTGCCCTCCACTTTATTTTATACGAAAGTCTTTAAACAGCCCCATGGTACTGTTGCTGCATTTGGTAGTTGATTTAGGGTACTTGTCCCATAAAATAGGAAATGCCTTCACTCTTCATTTATTTTTCACTAGGTATGATATATCCAGATAAATTGCCAAGCACTTTAGATGGTAAAATATTGTGCATCTATGTGGCTAAGATTGATTTTCTCGCTTTCAGTTTGTTGAATATGTCATCCGTTGGCTGTTTCCTTACGTTGCAGTCCTTTTATGTCTTCCAGTCTACAAATTTGTAGATAACCTTGATTGTTTTTTTTTTGTTTATTTTATAGAGGTCAGTAATCAAATGCTGGAACTGTATGAGCAAAACAGAGCTCCCGCAGCTCAAGGGAATGAAGTAGAAAGTAGTGTTGGTGGTGGTCCAAATCATAGAGCCTCTGCAAAAGTTTCATCCGAGAATGATGAGCAGGCTTCAAGGCAATTATACTCCCGGCCACCCCTTGGACATTTGCATTCTGACAATCACTCGATGCCACCACGAAGTACCCAAAATCAAATTATTAATAGCGGGAATTCTGAGATGGATGGCGTGATTAGTGATCATAAGGTGGATACACAGGTAAAAGATAACCACCATCCGGAACACTCGCCTGAGAATGCGAATGTGAGTCAAGTTCCTAATATGGCTAATAAGTATCAGACAGATCGAGTTGGGGGAGAAAGAAAAAGGAATGGTGGAAGAAACGAGAATACAGAAGCAGGAGAGTGGAAGGATGACGATACAGTGCTCAAATCTGGCAGCATGGCTGGTCGAAACATGGAGCTGCGGGAAGGTCCAGTTGGCCAGTCACCCATAGAAGCTATTAAGGACAAGGTAAAGGCAGCACTGGAGAAAAATAAGAAGTCATGTGTTGAAATGACTCGGAAGAAAGAAGTGGTGGATGAGGATGATCTCATCGAGAGAGAACTAGAAGATGGGATTGAGTTGGCAGTAGTGGATGACAAAAGGCGAGAGAGGAGACAGAGCTGGGGTAAAACTGAGGATCCAGATCATGATGAGAATCAACACAGGACCATGGGGACATCTGACAATGCGGAAGAAGGGGAAATGTTGGACGATTCTTCGCCAATGTTGAATAGCAGCCGTAAGAGGAAGAGTGGGAGTGGGAGCTCATCGG
Source organism: Geranium brycei (assembly GCA_036897365.1). NCBI lineage: Eukaryota > Viridiplantae > Streptophyta > Magnoliopsida > Geraniales > Geraniaceae > Geranium > Geranium brycei. The sequence continues at coordinate 5,429 of JAYMTP010006458.1, read as the reverse complement.
ATAGGCAGCCAGAAGGTAAAAGGCGGCATGACACCTTGGAAGATGGGCATAGAGGTCGGATTGGATATGCAGAAAAGGACAGTAGAAGGCATGTCCAAGAGAATCGTTTGTGATGCAGAGGTAAGCTGTTTGTAATTTGTGTTAGCACAAATATTGTATACCCAGACAGACTTTAGCTGAACAGTATTTATTCTATATGATTTTTGTGACTTTCTTGCGTGATGTAAAATTTTTAGTTGGAATCAGATTTGGATTTAGAAAAAAGAACTTTGCAAAAACTAGTTGCGAACAAATAGTAGCTGTAACAAAAAGTGGCTATAAACTATCAAAATTACAAATCATGCTGTTAAATTATCATTTCCATTACAAAATATATATGCATATTCTGTTAATAAAGTTCTATACTAAAAACACGCTTTTTATGATTCTTAAATTTCAAAAGTTGTATTCCCTCCGCTAGCTTTTTTTTTCAAAAATCTCCTAAATTTCAAAAGTTGCATTCTCTCCGTTTACTTTTTACAAAAATCTTGTTAACTTTTTGTGAAATTAAAAAAAATTAAAAAAAAAATTGAACTTGTTTTCTTATAGAAAATAAATAATAAAAAATTATACTACTATTAAAAAATTTTAACAAAAGATTTTTAAACACTGTTTTTATAATTTATTTTATAAAAAATCTTTTTTAAAATAATACTAAAACCTTTTCTATTCTTTGTTTTTATAAAAATATTTTTAGAAAAAAAGTTCAATATAATTTTAGTAATTTATTTTAGTTTTTTTAATACAAGAGTATTTTCTTTACCTTTTAAAAAGAACAGACCAGAGAGTAAAGTTGTAATTGTATTCAAGGGGATTAAGTGAGAATAAATTTTACTTAAGGGAGATGAGTGACATTCTCTCAGTATAAAAACATGCAAGCAAACTTAGAAAATGGAAGGAAACATAGAGATGAAAGGAGAACTAAAAATAGTCTCTGATTGTGTTGTCAAACTACAAAAGGAGTTTATGGGAAACACATGCTCGGTGAGGACAGGAGGGTGTGCTTGTTGAGTCATAAAAAGTTACAGTCCAGTTCTCATATACACACATAGGTCAAGAGAGTCGGAACGAAAGCTTAAACCCATTATGGTAAGAGCCCAATCAATGACTTATTTTGTAATAATTCACACCTCTCCCTCTTCGCACCAAAAAAACATTCTTGATCCTTGAATATTCCTGGCAATTAAGAATATGATTCATGTTGTTGGCCAATATGTCTGTTGATCTAGACAATAAAGTATTTGGTGGCCCGACAGTCATATCCAACCATCGAGAGGAGCGTTCCCAAAATCTCTCTATCAACATATAAAATTGTTTTATTTGTCGTGTTTACGATCATAATTAATTAAATAACATTATAGACAACATAAATTTCGCTTCCTTTCGCATTAATCAATAAGATAAATTATACAACAGCAGTTACGAAACGTCTCTTCCAGATTTTTATTGCTGCCGTGGGCAATGGAGGGCTCTGCAGCGACCCTGTCGGGATGTGCTGCGGTTTGAGAAAATATCGGGAGGCGAGGCGACGGTTTCTCCGGTTGTTCCACCTCCTTCCTTTTTTGGTCTGTCGATTGATTTCTTCGTCAGAGAGGTTGCGGCGACGGCGAATGCAGATCTCAGGGTCACGGAGGATACGAAGGGGTCGTTTTTTAGCGGAGTCCTTGTTTTTTATCTTCTTCAACGTTGGTGTCGGCGCTAGTTCAGTCCCTTGTCGCCGGTTGCGTCCCTGCGCTGGAGGAGGAGGGATTGATTTTGGCGTTCGGTCGGCGGAAGGCGATGGAGGACGCGGTGATGGTTTAGGATTTGCGGTGTGAGAGTCCGTCTTCGTCTTCGAGGAGGCGACATTTTGCTTCGTTGTGTTATACCTGTTTGGGTGGATCGCCTCGTGCGATTAGGTGTATCGCTTTGTGCTATTGGTCTTCCATGGTGGAACAGAGAGAATATTGTGAGTGAAAGGTAGTCTCGAGTGCGTTGCCTCACTTGGGCTCCGTTTCAGGTGATGGGTGTCGGCGACGATAGGGACTTCAAGAGGTGGTCGACAGGTTTTTAGGTTTTGCTAGATAAGAGGATGATTTTGTTTCTATTTTGAAAATAGAAATGGAGATCCGGTTCCAACTCTCCCGTGATCTAGGCACAAGGAGACCTCCGAGGGGTGTGACCTAGTGATCCAAACCTCGCGGGTATCCAGTCCCGCAACACCTTGGTGAGGAACTCCGGGAGAAGCACTCTCTTGGTCCTAAATCGTTTGTTTCGAGTTTCGTTTTTAAGTTTAAGGGTTCTGATTCCAAATGTTACTCCGGGAGGGGGCTGAGTAGATGAGTCATTAAAGTCTTGTGATCATTTGTGACGAGGGGTGTGGAATCGGTGGTCAGAGTTGGGAAGTGAAGGTTCCAGTAGATGATCAAATTGATAATGAGGGTGGGAGGATGGCCGAACTGTTGTTCCATCAGTTTTTTTCTCTGTCTTTCTTTGGAATGTATTTTATGTTGTCTTCTCTTATGTTTAGTACGTATTTTGGTCATCATGTTTAGTTTTAGTGTGGTTAGATTATATGGTGGTTTACTATAAGACCATCTTGCTCTCTTTAGGCTATGGCTTGGGGGTGGATATGAGGTTTGTTGTCATATTGCTTTCGTTGTACTTAATGCAAACAATCTAATAACATTGTTCTGTTTTATCTCAAAAAAAAGAAGATAAATTCTATGAATTAAAAACAAGTCACATCGAACTAATTCAAATAAATGATATGAATTAAAAATATATCACATTGCACAATTCAAAAAATGATTAAGTTAAACAATAAACAAATAAATACTAATAAATTTTAATTTCCTACAAGATTCCCAAAAGCGGACTGTCCCTACGCAAAAGCGATTAGGGTTTTTGTCTCGTCTAACTACTAGGCACGCGGCGGTAGCAACTGCTTGCCTGTGATTGAGCGAGACAGTGACCGTGGTGGTCGACGGAAGATGACGAAGGTGTGGGTCGGAAGGCTCTGTGGTGGTAGACGGTAGAGGAAGGGTCGGAGATGGGCAGAAAGGAGGGGAGGTAGGGTCATTGTCGGGGGCTAGTCAGCGGTTGGTTAGGGGTCGGTCAGGGGCTCGACGATGGTAAAGTTTGGAGGGTATTACTTCGAATACATATGTGAGGGAAGACGGGTTCGGGAGGGGGTCACAGGTGGTTGGGCAGAGAAACTCGGGCGATTGGAATCTGATCGGGCTTGGTATGATTTCCCGATGTCCAATTGTTGTTGGATGACTCGGTACTGGGAGGGATCGGGCGTTCTCTGGCGTTGATGGGTTGCCCATGGTAATCATGAAGAACTTGGATTCCCACATTGATCGCATGGCTGATCGACGAAATTGGTCTAATGAGATATGCAGAGAGTTCACGAGGTTTCTCCATCAGTATGAGGTCGAGGTTGTGGCCATGTAGGTCGAGTTGATTGGTCTATGGGGATATCACGGAGTTCTGTTTAAAACATTCTGCAGCGTGATAACGAGATTTCTCCATCCATATGAGGCGGAGGTCGTGGTTCTATATAATGCTAAACGGGCTGAGTCGAACACCTTTGGAGGTACCATTAGCAAAAGTTGTTTGTGTAAATCTTATTGTAATTCAGTGGCTCACTAATTAGCCCGATATGCTTTAACTAACAGTAGATAGGCCTGAGACTATGGTGCAGGGTTTGTCCCACCACCTATTGTTTTGACTGTCCAACGTGGTGTCAAGTTAGTTGCCTTTTAATAATATTCATGTTTTTTCTAAAAAAACAAATAAATACTTTGCTTCAACAAGTGGTAAAGATACACATATAATTACGGGGGCGACTACATGAAGAGTCAACCACAAGTACGGTAGAGGCCATAACAATACTTTTCTAAATCTTCAAAAATCAAAATGCATTCTTCAGGAATCAAAAAATCCCATGTAATCTACATATTAAAATATATTGGACCTATTAGCATTAGTTTTGTTTGATTATTTCATTAGGATTTAAGTTTGTATTTGAACTTTTCATTATTAATTAATAAATAATAAGACTAAACTAGAATAAGCAAAATACTGCACACATGAATAACAAAAGATGATATGAAATATTCCTTATATTACACTCTAATTTGAAGGAAGATAATCAAATCTACACTAAAGTTGTAAATGGAAACGTGAGATTGAGGCCAACTTCACTATTAAATATATTTCATTGTTCCACTCTAATTTGTCATCTTTGCTTTTTGAAAAGAAAAAAATCCCATTGAAAACACATGTACATAGAAACATTATTTCCTGTTATTTCGTTTATTAAAATTTGCATTTTGATAAAAAAATCACTGCTATCACTCAGTACTTAAGATTTGCCTTATTCGGTTTACGTTGACCTGTCACGATCTGCCTTCTCCTCACCACTAGAGGTGTCGTCGCTAACATATGACAAATGATTCTAAAAACTCTAAAATGATGTATAACGTGATAAGGTTACGTTGGGGAGTATGTAATCTTCCCAAGCATAGGCAAGTCACATGCATGCTTAAGTGATACTTTCCGTCACTTGCACAAACAATGTTAATATTAATATAGGTAACCGAGAGTGTTTGCAAAAAAAAAATACATTGTATAAAAAGTTTGTCCAAGATTGAACGAGTATGAGAAGAGTTTCTTGTAGATAACGTTCTTTCACCATTTTGTTTATTAGTTAAAATGATTTTATGTGAATGATAAATATATTTATTTGATCATATAGCGTGGTAGCCGGAGATATCCTGTTTATATGCAGTTGGTTCTGCTTAACGGCAGTTGTTGATTGTGATGCTATTATTATATATGTGGTGGTTGTTTGTATTTCCTACTTATTAGTAGTTGTAATCCTGCTTATTAGCAGATGCATGAGATTCTGTGGGTTGCATGGTTGTTCATGAGAGGTTAATGGGTTATGCAGTATGATCACGGAGTCTCTCCAGCCATCTTGTTGAAAGGTGTGGCTTGCATAATTCTGTGAGATCTTGTAAACTCTCAATCTATGGGTGCGGGGATTGTCTCACCTACTAAGAAATGAATATTGAATGGCTTGATGATTCAAAAAAAAAAATCTCTTCAACGGAATAAGAATATTACACCATCACCTTAACTACCCTTTAATCATTACCCACCTAAGATGTCAATGATGAGACTCGAATAGGTCAGGGAGCGAGCACTTAGAACACTACGCCTAAGCTCAACTAATGGAATGAGAATATGTTTCATAATATATAAATATATAAATAGAGGAGATATCAACTACAAACAAAAAAAAACGTCAAAATGTCAAAACTGTAGAACATGTAGTGCAATGTTGTAGAACATGCTGGACTTGTGCAAAATTGAAGTCATGTAGAACATGTAGTGCAATG
>JAYMTP010006457.1:0-12060 GCA_036897365.1 Geranium brycei | reverse complement strand
TTTCTTGGCATGATCGATCCTAGGGCGGGTCCGGGTGAATAATATTTATTTATTTCCACTGCGCATATATTATTTGAGTCCTACCGAACCCCAACAACTTCTTGCTTCAGGAGCTTTTAGTTCATCCTCTAACTCCTCACTGACCTTCTTTGCTACTTTCACCTTTTTGCATTTAGCGTCCGGATCTTCCTTATGCGAAGACATCCGGAAGGTGATTGAGTCACCACCAACGGTCATAATTAGCTCTCCCTTTTTGACACTATTACAAGCGTCAGTCGTTGCCAAGAAGGGTCTTCCCAAGATAAGGTTAACATCCTTACTAGCCTTGTAATCCAGCACCACGAAGTCTGTGGGCACTATGAACTTGCCCACCTTTACCAATATGTTTTCTACAACTCCCCTCGGGATCACAACGGACTTGTCCGCAAGTTGTAGTTCCATCTGCGTTTCCCTCATGCTCTTAAGCCCGAGCTCTTCATACAAGGCCAATAGTATCGCATTAACACCGACTCCTAAGTCACATAGAGCCTTGCGGTGTGTGAACCCTATTCCCATCGGGATTATAAAGCTCCAGGGATCTTCTAGTTTTGGAGGGAGGGAGTTTAGTAGTGCACTTGCCCCTGAGCTCATCTTCACTGTAGGCTCCTCATGAGCCTTCACTCTCCTTTCTTCTAACTCCTTCAGAGTCTCTTGGATATCGGCCTTTCTCTCCAATGCCGTTACCATAGTAGCATTTATTTCTACTTTTTTCACTTCCTCGAGGTAGTCTCAAACACCTCTTCCTTCTTCTACATTCCTCACCCGTTGTGTGAATGGTGGAATGACCTTTGGCCTCCATGGCTCTTTTATCGGCTCTTCTTCCATTAGATTCATTGGTTCTTCTTCTATCTCTTTCCCCACTAGCGAAATCTCGTTAATGGGTTTCTTCCCATTATCTCTTGGTTGCTCCGTGTTGCTCAGGAGAGTCCCCAAAGGTCTCGGAGCACTACTTTGTTCCAATCGGGCCTCGATATTTCTCATACCCAGCCTCAACTCGTCGTTCATCAATGTTTGACTTTTCATGAAAGCCGCTATAACATCTTTTAATGAGTCATCATCATTGGAATTTGAGGTTTGGCCCTTGTCATAGGTGGACGACCTATTCCCTTGGAAATTGTTTCCTTGGGGCCGCTTTTGGAAGACCTTGTCGTAGCCTCAGGGTGGATTATTGTGAGGCCTCGCATTGTTGTTCGTGGCATTGTTATCGTATCCTCCCGAATGTGTCATGGGCGGTCGGTCTTGGTAGCCCCCGCCATTTCCTCAGTTATTACCTCCCTAATTCCCGTTGTTGGTGCCCCGATTGTTGTTGTTATAATCCATCTGATTTACATCGACGTTTTTTCCTTGCCCCCCTTGAACCAACTTAAGAAGCATATTCATTTTGGCCGAGAGACTCTTCATGGTCTCTTGCTCTTCTCCGTCTTGTGCAAGGGCCGCGACTTGGTTGTTGGAACCATTGTCGGCGGCATTCCATTCATAACTTTGAAGGGCCACTTGTTCGACTACATCGAAGACTTCCTCGGGGTCTAAGGAGAGTAGAGACCCTCCCGCACCGGCATTCACCGCCATTTGAGAGGCTTGATTTAACCCCCAATAGAAGGTCTTGATGAGCACCTCGTCGCAAATCCGGTGATCGGGGCATTTCCACAGGAGTTGCTTGAAACGTTCCCATGTTTCCCCGAGGGTCTCTCCCGGAAGTTGCGAGATATTGTTGATGTCTCTGCGGAGTTCACCTTCTTTTCTTGGCGGGACATACGAGGAAGGCCCTCTCGAGACTCTCTTAGTCCCGTTTCTCCCGCAAAGGTAAGATGTACCATTTTTTAGATTCTCCTCCCAAAGAGATGGGAAACAACTTGCACTTGACCAAATATCTCGAATAACCACTAGCGATGGTCTCGACTACATCCTCCAGTAGTGTAAGGTGAGTGTAGGCATCATCGTTCTTGCCCATGAACTGAGGAATAGTCTTGAGTAGACTTAGCATCACCGGTTGGAGTGAGAAGTCTTGGCCCTAGTGGTGTTGCTCATCCCTTCTTCCATTTCGAGGAAGATGGGGACGTTGAATTCTTCGACCTCTTCCTCTTCCTCTACGACCACCTCGGGCCGAAGGAGGAGGAGGCAAGTCGTCTTCGTACTCACTATTATGATCATCCTCATCAAGGTCATACCCTACTCCGTTGTTCGCCAAGTTGGGATCTTCGTCATGACCCCCCTCGAGAATCGAGGGCAATTGATCCGTTCTTGTCGGAGTGCCCGCCATGTGAATAGTTCTTGCCAAATTCTCCTTCTCACGCTTCCTCAAAGCGTTTTTCTTCCGATACAAAGCCTCAATCTCTTAAATGTATTCAAACTCTAGCACTACCGAGCTCCGGGTCATGCACTAGAACAAAGTGCCTTCAAAACACAAAACACAAGTGTCAAACTTCCAAACAAGTAAACAAACACAAGCACTTAGCAACCTATTACCAATTAGTCCCCAGCAATGGCGCCAAAAACTTGTAGGGCCGAGACGTGTCGCGTAAAACTTCACGTCTTGGGAACTGACACCCGCTCAAGCGCACGCGGTCACAAGTAATAAACCGGTAAGTACCGGGTCGATCCACAGGGACTGGTTAAGGTTTTTTGGTTGGTTTGTGCTAGTGATCGGTATAAGACTTAAACCAATCTTTTTGGGGTTTTATAAGTTAATTAAGCAGTTTACAAAATACGACAGTAAAAGTGCCTAGGGTGCTAGACATGCATCAAAACGAATTCAAGTTGAGAGGATTAATTCTAAGGATTGAGTCTATCATCGAACCTATACCTTAATTACCAACCTCACCTCTCGGCCTTGAGGTTGGCCTAATCCCGAGTTGCCCTTTTTCTCTCTCGGGTTAGGAACTAACTCGGGATTGCATTTGACCAACAATTTTTGGCTAAGGGTTGATCCGAGGGGTCGAAACATGGTTTCGAGCCTCCAACCCTCGGTGATCGCTAGGTCCGAGATTATCCGTCTCTCTCGAGGACGGACTAATCTCCAAAACATAAACTATAGATGGCCAATCATACAATCTATGCGAGTAAACAAGCAATCTACACAACAACTTATCAATCCTAAAACTAATACCTCAAATAACATAGAAATCACATGATACAATGTCTAGCACCCATGGCTAAGGGTTTTAGCCCTCAACCATGGTTCTCAAGTCAAATAACAAGAGCAATAACATAAATGAGAAGTAGAGTTGAGAATATGCTCTAATTGTTCTTGATGAAGGATAACTCTCGTGCTTGGTTGAATGCTAGCCTCTTGAAGGTTGGATAGTGGAAATGCCTTCAACTCCCTCTTTCCCAACTCAAAAATGAAAGACAATGGTGGAAGTCTTCTTCTTCAAGCTTGAGAATGTGTAGAGAGGATGTAGGCAAAGAGAATGTGTGCTGGAGGTGAGGTGACTGCTGATGAGGAATTTGGTAGGTGGAAAGTGTCCCCTCAAATCCCTAGGTCAAACCCTTTTATAGCTTCTGAAATTCTGCTTGGTCACGATCGTGCCTGGGGGAGCCACGATCGTGACTCAGAGAGGGTCACGATCGTGACTGACGCTGGATGAGACCACTTTGAGCTGGTCAGAGTCATGATCTTCTCTCCTTGGGCACGATCGTCTCGACATTTAAATTCCAGTCACGATCGTGACTGTGGAGTCACGATCGTGACTCTCTTTAGGTCCCGATCGTGTCTGCACCGTGACTGAAATCGTGTGAGCGCTCTGTCCATCGAGCCAAAATCCCCACAAGAATAATCAATTCGGTACGATCGTGCCTCGGGGGTCACAATCGTGACCTGCATGATCACGATCGTGCCAAAGTGGGCCACGATCGTGCCTTATTGCTTCCTCAGCATCTTTTTGCTCCCTGCTCATCTAGCCCCGATCAGCCCGACCCTCGAATCTCGTCGTTTTTCCATCGTTCCCTACGTATGCTCGTCTAAACATTCCCAAGCATAAAATGCCCTAATTGGCTCTAAATTAGCCACTATTAGGCAAATAAGCACCTAAATATGAGGTTGAGCGGGCTCAAACGGAGACCGTTCAACCCCACAACATAGAGGTGAATTGATTTTTTTGAAAATTGAATGAAATGACACTAATGCCCTTAACTATTCATTTAATTTTCGAAACATTACCTCTTCTCTTTCCTAATTCCCTCTCTCTCCCCTTTGTCTCCTGATACAAATTATTGGAATCGTGAGCTATGGGTCTGAATTTTCCTAAAAATCACAAAAGGTCAAATTGTATTCCACTGATGTTCTTGGGGTGAACCTCCATTTAACCCTTGAAAAACACCCAAATGTTTCGCCGAGCTTCCGCTAGAGTTGCGGCGACAGTCGCCTACGAGCTTGCTGGAGAACCCCAATTTGTGCGAGGCCGAAAAATATTGAGCTGAGACATTGGTTTATGATTTGACATGAGAAGCACAAACAAACACCAGAAATGAGTTCATGCATTGCTTTCAAACTTGATATTTGAGAAAAGAAAAGTGTAGTGAAAAAGAAATTCCATGCCCAAAAGCAATAAGCTAAGAAAAAGAAAAGCTTTGAGTATTGTTTTGTAAAATTAAAATTTGCAAGTTTTGAAAGTATTTGGAGAGGAAAAATAAAATTCATAGTCGATTTTACCGCACTAAAATTCTCTCTTTAGCCTAAGTCTAATGTTACAAGCCAAAACAAAGCTAGAGTAATGGATTTACCTAAGAAAATAGGTCTCCTATGATTAGTGAAGAGAGAGTCGACCTAAAAGCATATGAACTCTAAATTCTAAGTAGAGATATGTATGTGTGAATAGGGTACAGTGTAAAAATTTGATACTTGAGCTAAAAAGAACAATTCATATTCCCATCATTTGATGTGTGCATGAGTTCTCGGGTTTATGTGCCTTTTTGTGTACACTTGATCGTTTTTGTGCGCAGTAGTTCAGAGATGATTCTATGATCAATTCACTGGACATGAAATGAGAATTATGAATGAGTGTAAGATATTCTATGTGTTTTGTAAATATCGAGTTCTCTTGTACATTTAGTAAAAATCGAGTCTTTTTGTAAAGTTTGAATCTTCCTAAAATTTTCATGAAGTTTTCATCTTTTTGGTGTTATTGTGTACTAGGATCGAGAATAATTTAGTTTAGTTCATTTGTATGTGCATCCAGATTTGTGGGCATTCCTTCTGATAAGCCATTGGGAGGACTTGAACTCCTCCTACGACTTACCTTGAGGTTCAGTTTGGGATTTTCGCTTAAATTCATAGATTTGTCTTTATTTCTTTTCATTTTGTTTCTCGGGACGAGAAAATGTGAAGTGTTGGGTGGTTAATAAGGGATTATTCTTCGTCTCCTCCCAAGTCAAATCCACCCATTTAATCCAAATTTAGTCCCGGTTGTAAGTAGGATTTGAGCTTTATTCGAGTATCAATTAAATTTGCAAGAAAAACATATGTTTTTGGAGAGAAATAGAGGAAAAAGGTGTGAAAGGGTAAAATGGTCAATTCGGTTAAAAAGTCAAAGTCACGGCCTGATCCCACAAGTCGTGACTCACGACCTCGTCTCGTTGGATTAGGGAAAAAGCCACGAGTCCATCTAGATGAGGACATGGGAGCGAACAAAAGGTTATTTTCTTGCTCCAAAAGCTAGAAGCGCTAATGCAAGTTATAATACAATCCCACGACCCCGACCCACGATATTGTGTCATGACTCAAAAATATAATTTTCTCGCGTGCTAGGGCACGACACGATCCTACGACAACAACCACGGCCCCTTAACTCGTGAGTCCAACCCGTCACCCATCGACCGATCTTGTGACTGCCATAACTTTCTCAATTAGAGTTCAAATCAAGTAAGGTTATATATCACGGTAAGTTTTTCCATCAAAAGTCGTCCTAGACGCGTGACTTCGTGTAGTGTGTCTGTGACAGACTCCTGTTTCCTCAATTTTAGCGTTCTTCAACTCTCAAACCCCAATTTTAACCCTATATTTTGACATTGTAAATAGTTAAATGAGGCTATGACATCATTATACCCAATTAGAGTTAGTTTAGAGAGAAATTAGTTAAGTTTAGAGTAGAGACAATAATTGAGAATCTAGAGCTTGAAGGAGAAAATATTGAAGAATAGGAGCTTAGAGGAGAAGAATTGAACCTTGGAGTAGTTCTCATTATCTAGTTAATAGTTCCTTACTCTATACTTGTGTGTATTGTAATTGATTTGAGATTGAGATTTGTATATGGATTTTAAGTTTTATTTTAGGATTTAAATGTTGATTTTGTGAAATTCAATTGCGAATTGAGTTTATATGTTGAGAATTAGGTCTTGTGATTAGAACTTGAGAATTGATTGTGGAATTGCATGAGAAATTGATAATTGAGCAATATAATAGAGATTCAATTATTTGATTGTGTATTCACTTGTGGAATTGGGAATAAATTGTTGATTTGAGAATGTTGCCATGAAATTTTGATGAACTGTGATTTGCATTATGAATTCATGGTAATGAGGAGCTAATTATGTAATTAGTGGTTGAGTCAAAGAAGAATTGATTGGGTTTAGATCTAAATTCATGATTAATGTGTAGGGGGGCTTTGTTAAGGATCCTAATGCAGACTTGAATTAGATCCAAATTAGAAAGAGAGGTCATAGACAATCAATGTAAATACCACAGATGACAACACCGAATATAGGTTGAGTGTTAAAGCCTCTAATTCTAATTACCCCGATCTCCACCTATGATTGATTGATCACCTTAAAGTCAGTAGGTTGTTGGGCTCTTCATTGCCCTACAAGTGGATTTTGGGTGACCTTTGACTCTAGAACATGATGGATGCTGAAAGTAATATTGGAGGCGGCAGGAGAAAGATGGTGAACTAGGTTGAGAAAGGGATAGCTTTTGTACCAGCTATAACAGAATTCTTACTGTTTGGTTACAAGAGAAAGCATAAATAAGAAAACTACTACTCTTTGCCCGGATAAAAGAAGCCCAACACCAATTGAGCTCAAATTATACGAGCCCAACACGATCCATTACTGCTTACATCGTAACATTCACTCATTCAGGTTTCATTACCCATATTTGAGAAGATACATAAGAATATTGTACAGCAACACTACACTTTTCCGCATAAACTCACATACAATGATACAAGTGTGTTACTTCACAAAACTACATCGACCGCTCCTGAAGAGTGCTAGGAGCAGCACCAACACCACCGTGCTTCTGGTGCATGGGTGACCGGAGTGGCAACCTTTGGTGGCGTGTCTGGTTGACGTCAGTGGCGACTATGGATGCCTCCTTAGGCTTTTTCTTGATGGCATTGATCTTTTCAAGAACCTCCAGAACTTGTGCCATGGATGGCCTGTTATTGGGCTCAGGTTGGATACATTTAAGGATGAGCTGGCCGGCATGGGAAGCAGATTTTTTGGGGTAGTGACCCTCCAGTCTCGGGTCCATTATTTTCTTGAGATTCCTCTTCTCGGACAGAGATGGCTTTGCCCATTCCACCAAGCTCTGCTCGTTGGTGGGTCCGTTGATGTCCAGAGCCGGCAGACCCGTCAGCAGCTCCAGCAATACAACTCCAAAACCATACACATCGCTCTTTACATACAAATGACCTGATAATATAATACACATCTTGGGTCACATTTGTGTGAAAAATTAAGCATCTGAAATGAAATGAAATTGATTGAATATGGTGTTACCGGTGGCAATGTACTCGGGAGCTGCATAACCGTATGTACCCATGACTCGAGTGGTGACATGGGAGAAGCCATTAGCAGGTCCTAACTTTGCAAGTCCAAAATCAGATAGTTTGGCATTGAAGTCCTGCAAAAGTAGAATAATTTAGAGATAATAAGCAATTTGGTTCGAAAGAGAGAGATTGGGATAGCATAGCATAGCATAACATACCGCATCCAACAAAATGTTGGAGGCCTTGAAGTCCCTGTAAATGACAGATTTTTCCGAAGTGTGCAAGTGATGGAGGCCTCAAGCAGCTCCAATGGCCACTTTGAGCCTTATTTCCCATGACAATGGCTTTGCATCTTCTACAACCCAAGCAAGCAGCCAACATTGGATAATTAACAAGTGTAACTCAAACAAACAGTAAGTAATTTGTAAATGGGAATGAGAAAGAGAAGTTACTTTTAAAAAGATGATTCTCCAAACTCCCTTGTTGCATATACTGATAGACAAGATAGAAGTCTCTGTCTTCACAGCAGTAACCCAAAAGCCTCACCAGATTGGGATGGCTGAATTTTCCCAGGAACTGCACTTCCGCCTGAAATTGATCAAAACTTTAATTTCCCAAAACAAGGCTTGTACACTAGACACAATATTAGAGGCTATTCCAGTCCCTGCCACTCTTGCATCCCTTGGGCGCTGTCGGAGCTTGATTTCTTGACGGCGACGGCACGACCTTGGAGGGGGCGAGAGTCTTGTCGTCGAGCCAGCCCTTGAACACCCTGCCGAACCCGCCCTCGCCCAGAACCGTATCGGGTCTGAAGTTGAGGGTCGCGCTCTTGAGCTCCGAGGATGTGAACATCTTCACTTTGGGCGTGTCCATGATCTTCCCATTTCGCTTCCCACTTCCACTCCTACTCGAACCTGAAGCTGAACTATCCTCCGAGTTATTGTTGCTGCTGCTCTTGTTGTTCACCGTTTCTGCACAAAATCAATTAATCAAATTTCACCGTACATGCGGGTTTTCATTTTGAATGCTCGTAAAGGAGTTAGAAGATTGATAATACGGTTCTCTGGAAGTCGGTCTTGTAGTTTTCTTGTTTTGCCCATAAAAATTTAATAAATTCACAATCGTTGGTGAAACATGGATGAAGGAGGTGAGGTTGAGTACCACCAGAGGTGAGTGAGACGGCGGCGTATGATCCCCAACAATTTCCCATCGTATCTTCCAAATTCCAAGCCTGGGTTAGGGAGGGTACTTGTTCACTTGAGTACATGACTCTCTTCTTATACCTCATTTCTTCATCTACAAATTACTCAATAATCAATACAGTAAAGGACAGGCCCACCTCATTGTACATTATTTGGACTTAGCCGAGAGTCAGTCATATGAGCATGGTTTAGAAACAATTGAACAAATTCGGCCCATGGCCAGACCCGCGTTTTTCTCTCCTCTATCTCATTTTCACATTTCCCTTACTTGTCATGTGATTGAGAGGTTTATGCACAGAATATACGTATCTTTATGGAACAATTCTATTGCCTTCGCTTCACAAATAGGGATGACAACGGGGCGGGTCTGGGGCAAATTTGACAATTTCCGTCTCTATCTTTGTTAGAAACGGATCGAAAATTCTTTGCTTCTAACAGGGACGAGGATTTCCCGTTTTCTGTTTTCAACCCAAAAAAATGTTTAAACATATTATTTTTTAATAAAATTTAATCAAAGATTATTATTTTAATAAAAATATATACTTAAAATATCATTTTTTTTCATTAAACATGTATTAAAAATATTATTTTAATAAAAAATATATTATTTTTTATTAAATATATTTTTTTAAATATTATTTTTAATTTGAAAATATTGTTTTTTAATATATCGGGGCGAGGATATCTCACCCCGTTTCCGCCCGGATTCGGGGATTCCCCACCCCGTTTTCGTTCAGATTCAGGAATTCTCGTCGGGGACAGGAATATTGCCATCAATATTTACAAACTTCCAAATTCAATGGAACATTCGCATGACTCATGACTCTCATTGAAGCTCCTTTCAATTGTATTTATTTTCTCACTTGTATGAAATTTTAAAGTCATTTTCTCACTTGAATGTATTACATGTCTCTGTATCTCACTTGTGCCGTTTCCAAGTTCACTATTCAATTATATAAAAAAATGATAGACATGTCGGTATACCTAACTGTCAATTTTTTTTGTATTCACAATATATGAATATTGTTTATTAGGGAAACTCAACTCAAATTGACTTAGGATTTCCCAATTGAATTCTAGTTCCGTTCCTATCCTTATTCTATTAGGTTAATAAGTTTCCTATTCAAATTGGAATTGAAGATAAAATTAGAGATGGATATCAACTATGGTTATTTTTTTAGCCGGTGATTTGGAGGGTCGGTGACTTTGCGATGGTAAAGTTGAGGAGGTATTATTTCGATATTATATGCGAGTGGAGACGGGTGAGGGAGGGGACCAGCGGGGGTTGGGCAGAGAAGCTCGGTGTAGCGAGAGCGGACAGACCCAGGCGGGGCTTATCGGAGGTATGGCAGGAAAATTCTGGCGATTTGCTTGCTGCGGTTTTGGTTGGTTGATGACTCGGTACTGGGAGGGAACCGGAGTTCTCAGGTGTCAATGGGCAGATTTATGTAAGCATATCGAACTAAGGGGACTTGGTTTTCTTAAGCTTCAATACGTCCTTAGGGTGTCCCATTGGGCTCGGTACTGGGAGAGATCGGGGGTTCTTTGGCATCGATGGGCTGATCTTGGTAAGCACAAAGAATTTGGAGAACTTGGAGGACTTGGATTACTAAAGATTCGTGACTCCCATATTGATCGTAGGGTTGATTGAGGGAGCTGGTTTAATGCGATATGCAGTAAGATCACGGGGTTTCTCCATCATTATGAGGTGGAGGTCGTGGCTCTGCATGACGCTAACTGGTTCGAGTCGATTGGTCTCCGAGTCGATTTACATAATGAGCTTTTTTTATAAGTATAATGAGCTTAATCTTAGGAGCTTCTCATTTATTTTTCTATTATAAGCTTTATTATTTTGGCTGCCACCACCATTACTTATTGATTTGGAGCCTAAAATTTATAATTTTTTCTTGGTAAACCATTAATCTCCCCCCTCTCCGCTCCTCTTTCTTCGTGTAATTGTTGTGTAAACTATTTGACTCAAAATCATTTCAAATTATTTTAAATAAGGGAATAAATAAATATAACCAGGTCAACACGACTTGGCTTGAATTCAATATATACACTGTTGGAGATGAGGCAAAATATCATATAATTTGTTTGACCAAATCGAATGACAGCATGATTAATAGACCACAAGATCCAGCCTGCAGTGTGTGTATGTATGTATGTATGTATGTATGTATGTATGTATGTATGTATGACCGTGACTCGATCGGTGTCTCATTATCAAGCTATTCTAATAAACTTTCCATCACGTGGTGATGACGCAATATTCATAACAATGTATGGATGTTTATAGGGTTGGGTCTAAGCCTGCTCTTATTGAACGCGTCCGAGCTAGGTCAGGTCTGGAAACCCATCACACATGACTTGCCCGTCTAATTTCTGTCGTGCCGCAGTTCAAAAACCAATCGGATCAACTCAAAACACTATTGACCTTGTAAAAAAATTCAAATTTTTAAAGTTGAAGCCAAAATTTCATTAGTTGTAACCCAAAAAATTCAGTTCAAGTTCAATTTTTCATAGTTTAAAGCCCATTACAGATTTACAGCATTCAAGGGTTATAATTGAGTATAAACCATGTCTTACCATCTCCCAACTGTCGAATCTTGAAATTAGTGAATGAGATTAATAGCGACTCATTAATGGCACACTAATATTCATAATTATAAATTTTATTGTGTATTTATTTTAGTCATTTGACACCAACAAAAGGGTATGAACGTATTTTTATACAATTAATTACTTTCATTATTATTTCAATATTTCTAAAAATGGAATCGTTTACCAATGTTCATGAAATCAGTTTCATCAATTCAATATAGTAGTTTCATGTTTTAATTCGTTACATTTCATGGTTCAATTCGTCAAGTTTCATGGTTTCATAGTCTAATTCGTCAAGTTTCATGGTTCAATTCGTCAAGTTTTATGATGTAAGTTGTCAAGTTCCATGGTTTCATTGATATATATCATTGTTTCATGGATAGTTTCCGGTGTTTCGTCAGTCTATTCTTTGTTTCGTGAATATTTTATATGTTTCATTGATAAAGTCATTGGTGAAGATAATTGAACGCAACAAACAAGTTCAATCATTTCATTAACTGAAAGTCAGT